>JAPYYT010006525.1:0-10497 GCA_030522565.1 Ceratosolen corneri | reverse complement strand
TCTCTCTCTCGTAGGTTCTTTTTTATTTTGCATGTATGCATTGCATTAATCTTTTTTGGTCTATTTGTATCTTATATAATATACGTAGGCCATTTATATAGGATTTATTATCTTTTTGAGTTGACGTTATTTGTTTGACTATATATCGCTGAATAATATTTAATGAAAAATATACTTACTGTTAACGATTTTTTTGCGTAAATCTCAATAAATTTTGAAAAAATCTGCTTAAAAGAATAAATAGATATATTAAATAGATTACATAAGAAAAAAAAAAAAAAAAAAAAAAAAATACAAGCTGATAACTAGATATTAAAATAGCATTTTTTATTTTTCTTAACAGATCAAGTAAATATTAATTGCCAAAATAACGTATTAATTATAATGCATAAGAGTAGTTGTCACATAAATAATTGTATTATTTGAAACATCAATTTTTAATAAAAATTAAGCTTTCTACAAGAAATGTATAATTTAATTTTGTGGTAAATATTTGATATTTTATTTTTAAATTAAAAATGAACAAAAAAGAAATTATTTTTGATGAATCAAAACTTTTGCACAATAGTATAAATGTTATAAACATAAATATAAATTTTTTTTTTTTTTTTATAGTAGAATCAATGGATTTTCATATTTCGTATTGTCTACTCAAATTAATTATACCTTCATTAATGAAATTCTGATAAAAAGTTTATTCTTATAAGCGTATTTAAAACCAACTACATTATTTACTTAAAATTTATAAAATACCTTTTATCATATTTAGTTAATATTTTTATTTGAGGATATTTAGTCTTTAGGACTAAAAGGGGGATGTGATCTTTTTAATAATTTAGAAAATATTTAAGTAAACGTAAAATAAGGTAGAATCTTAAAATAAGGTAGAGTAAAATGATAATTGAGAAAGTAAAATCAGAATAGAAAATATGTTAACGAGATCAAATTTGTCAGTAAAGCAACTAATACGAGATATATGTGGTCGTTAATTCAAATTTTCATTTTCATAGTTACAAGTTGTAAATCATTATAAGAAATAAAATAATTTAACATAATAAAAATCATAGTGATATATGTATGATTTTCAATATATGCATTTAAAGTATCAGTAAATATTAGACATTTAAATTAATGAGGGTTTTACTATTTTTTATATAATAATGATAATTTTATAATAATGAAATAGTATTAACGAGTTAGATATGTTACAATTCGTATAATTATTCGAAATGTAATAATTTATAATTTCATTTACATTTTGAGTCCATTTTTATTGATCACAGAATTTCCACTAAATTCAGGTCTGTAAAGGTATGATTTTTATTATAGCGAAATTTCATTGTTGCTGCAAGTAAAGTAAAAATATTAAAGTTTTAAAATGCAGATATTGAATTAGAGTGACAAATTGCAGCGATTATAATAAAGTTGCAGAATCTTAAAAAACAAAATTATAAGAACCTGTTTGTTTTATAATTATCTGAACGAGCTTTTTTATGATTTTAAGTTAACGCATGCATGCAATTAATTTATTCAGTTAATGTGAAATTGTAAATGCCTCTTAAAAATTGCTTTGTTATTTTATTATTTCTCTTAATGAACTAATTATTTTTTATTGTTAGCAACATTTAATTTTAAAACTATATAAGGTTTACTTTACAATCCGTTTGAACGTTTTTCATTTCTTTCTCCCTAAAGTATATAAAAAAATTATAATCTATTTTTTTATATGGATTTTCTAGGTTGCATAGCATGTTTGTTAATTTTATAATTTTATGATTTATTTAATATATATATATATATATATATATATATATATATATATATATATATAATGTGTATAATGATTTTCCGGCAGTTTTAATTAATGGAGAAAGCTCATCACATCAAGAAAGTAAAATGACACATACTTTTAAATACTCGTATAAAAGATTATTGGATCTTCAATTTTAATTGTAAGCTTAAAATGAAAAAAAAAATAAATAAATAAATAAATAAATAAATGAGAAAAAGAAGAAAGAAAATGAAAAGGGTAATTAATATTGTGTTGGGATTTATTTCTTGATAGATGAAAGAGTTTGCGTTTTGAAAATTTTACACGATAACTTGCATGCCATTCCTGACACAATTAACGAAGAGATTATTAAAGTTTGGACAGGTTCTTTATAATAATTTTATGAAAGTGATTTTACAATGCTCGTCGTATTTTCGCAAACAAGAGTAACAAAAGCCAATAAGGGATTGATATTAAGATGTGACGAGGGTGCACGGTTAAAGGGAAGTCAAACTTGAAATAAAGTGTTAAGGAAGCTTTAAGAACGAAAGGGATTTAAAATTAACAGCCCGTTCGCCTAGGATAAGTGCTATTCTCTCTCCGTCAACTTTCAATTGATATAGATAGAATGTAAGAGGCATGAGATAGGAGCAATAGAAAGCTCAGCGAGGCGATGGTAATAGAAGCAGCAGTGACAGCGGCGGCCACCTGAAAATAGAGTCGACGTGCCATTACAAATTGGCAATGCACCTTGCGCGCGTCCCTCAAGCTGGACGATAATCGGAAAGCAAAAACCGAGGCAGAATAGAGCAGCAGAAGGTCCGAGTGCGGCGAAGCGACGCGCGTCAGTTTGACGCGAGGGATGTTTCGTCGGGTTTGGTGGATTTGGCCTGCGCCAAGGCGAAAAGTCACAGGCCGCCGTGGCAAGAAGAGGATGGGGCTCCGTCCAATCGAATGGCGCGGCTGCGTCGGCCCGACCGAAATATCTCGGTTGCCCTGGTCTTGCCGAGGCTGCACCTTCCGCAGCCCCGAGCATTTTCGTTTGTAGCGGTCGCGGACCATCACCATTAGCGGCACTGATGCGCCAGACACCCGGGCACGGGCTCCGGGCACCGCTGGACGCCTCTTTTCTATACGGCCACACCACGAGAGCGCGCCCCGACTATATATATTGGCTTGGGCAGCGGATTTTTCATACGCTCGCCTCGGTCCGTTCCACCGCTTGCTAACACCTGCCGAGGCAATTTGATCAGCGGCTTGTTGCCGCTCTTTTCTTCAAACTTTCTTGTCGGCGGAGCCGAGCCAAGCCATTCAAGATCTTGGCAAGGAGCGCTTATGCGAACCGATTATTAATGATGCCGGGCAAATGCACGAGTCAGAATGTGCACGAGCGATTTATTACAACGTCGTTCAAATCACTTAAATGTTGAGATTTGTGCTTTGTTATGTGCTTTGGGTGGGTATACGAGGCGATTGGTAGTGACGCGAAGACTTTATTTCTTTTTTCTCCTTGTTTGTTTGTTTGTCACTTGGTGGGTTTCTTTTCTAAACATCGGATGCCATATGATGATGAGTTGTTTTATCATCGAGGCTTGTAGCGAGGATTATTAGTGGTGCCGGCGGCAATGTTTCTAAACATTAGATCTTTACTGAGAATCGTATGATGCACTTTTCAACTCGTCGTCGACTCATTTGATATAAGAAGGCAGGCGTGTATTATCATCATACACTTTTGAAAGAGTAACATAAAACTTTCACTCTTGCTTCAATCGATTTCCATTCCTTCCAAATTCAATACTGCCCACTTTCAGCTTTTTCTTTTAAACTTTGTCAGTTTAATTGAGAGAGAGAGCCAATATGCACTAATTTTTTATTCGTTTTAGGCATTTTGACTGATATTTAATACATCTATGGTTAATCTTAACTCAAGTTTACAACCTACAAGTCAATGCACTTGGTTACTAAGCATTTCAGTTTAATTATTCCAATACTTTTTTTTATGCTAAATATTATATTTATATTATTAATCAATATTACTATGCATATTTCTACGTAATAATTTATCGTCTTCACGATGCTTATTTTACATTATTAAATACTACTATATTATTCAGTTTTTAATTTTTCAGTCCAAATTACATTTTTGAAATTCCTTCTAAAATACGTATTATCTTAAAATAGATGTATTTTAATATTTTATTTTTCATTTCTCTTATATAACAATTTTGAAAAGATTACAGAAATTGGTTAAGCCATTTTTCAACCGAATAGTCTGTATTCCTTAGTTTCTCGTGTTTCAAATTTGTAAAAATTCTGGACAGGTCTAAAATGGATATTATAAAAATTTTCCACTTACATTTATTTTTTGTGTTTCCGCTAAATATATTGCGCGGAGCAATCGTTATTAATAGTACTCATGGCATTGATTGAAGTCTCTGAATTAGTATGTAAGCGAATGTAAGCGAAGCAAGAGAAAGAGAGATAGGTAATAAGTAGGTCAGGAGGAAAGCTTGATCGAGGAGGTAAAAGTTGAGTAACGCAATAGAGGAACGAAAAACTAATAGGTTGGGTTGCACGTTATACTCGGTTATATCGCTTCGATTGTCTGGTGACAAGATAACAATGTATTTATATGTATTATAAAATGCGGTGATAAATTTATTCGAATGATTATATTAGACAATGCTAATAAGCCCAATTGTAGAGCAAAACTTGGACTTTTCAGCCTCTGATATCATACAAATTGACTTAAATCAGCTGCTTCTATCAATTAATAAATGGCGATCGAATAAGAGTAATATATGTCACGCTAAGAAAGTTCATATTAATATTATTATTTTTAAGTATTCTTAGTTTCTTTTTTTATTTTATTGCTTCATTTAAGGTTCATTTTTAAGTGTTTGCTATTTATATTCTTATTATATATTTTGCTTAATTCTACATACTGTATGAACGGTTACAAAAGTTCATTTTAATAATTATTAATTTGTCGATTTGTCAATTTATTCTCAATATTTATAATTCATATTCATAGAAATTATAAAACTTGATTTAGTAGTTTACTTGCATTACAATTTATAAATAAATTGGTAAAAACATTTTTTTTTTTTTTTTTTATCAGATAAAAATGATGAATTTGTTTTGCTATTTTGAAACCATTTTTGGTGGTTTTATAACCCCAAGGTATTTTATATGTGTAATAAAAGATTTTCTTTATTTTTTATTTTTATGCATTCTTTTATTTGTTCTAAATTTACTAATTTGAGCATTACCTATTGAACACAAACGATATAAAAGAAAAACAAAAAAAATAACACGTATTCAAGTTAAAAATGTAATAAATAATGTGAATTATTAAAATAAAATAAATTAACCAAATAGCAATTAAAACTTTACTTTTTATTTTATTTGTATTACGGTAAAATAATAATGAAGATCATACCAATATTTGAATATAAAGTCAGGCTTTTCTTTTTCTTTTTTATCTCTTTTGTTGAAAAAAAGCTCCTTCTTAGCATCTGCTGGGATATAATGCATAAATCTTTACGAGATAATTGGATAAGCAGTAAATTAATAGACCCCAAACAAATTTAAAATTTGATTATAGAAACTGTTTTCGTAAAGTTGATTATTGAAATATGTCTGATTACTTTGTTACACAAAAAATCATTGATATTCAATTTTTTTTATTCTAGTTAAATTAAAATTAACTTTATATTTTAAAACGCACATCTCATTTAATTATTTCAACATATTACTTTATAGTGATACATTAGATGTTTATGATTTTTTAATAGTTAATAAAATTTTAGTGAAATTTATTATTAGGATATAATTATTTTGACTTCTAAGTTTGATTTTCATAATTTATATATATATATTTATATATATATATATAATACATATACATATATGTATTTATTCTCTCTATAAATATATTTTTGAAATAGTAATCATAAATATTGAAGTATGATATTTATTGTATTATCTATACAATTTGACATTGCGTTATCAATTAGAAATAATGGCAATTAAAAAGTGTTGACTTTACATAATGTTTATTAAATTCATTATTTAGTACTAATCTATGATGAATGAATGTGAATCGAGAAAATATTGATGTTATTCTTATTTCTTTTGCAAATTTGTAAACTTCTGTATTCCGTGGACTGCCAAGTTTTAAAACTAAATGTCACGAGTAGAATATTGCCGAATAAAGAATGGCATATGATATTTCAAGTTATAGGTCAGAAAAGTCCAATATTTAAACAAACCAACTATTGTAGATTTTAAGGGCGGATGCCCAACTTTTTTCTATTATCTTTCATCCTTCATCCCGCTTATTAACCTCTGGCAGAAAATGTTAAATAAAAACAAATTAAACTGATTTTTTTCATTTAAATCAGCTTATTTGTTTTAATCTTAAATAATGCGAATTTTTTGTTTGTTCGACCAATTATGTTATTATAGATTTATTATTTATTATTATATGTTTATAATAATTAACCAATTATATTATTATATGTTACGATTATTACTGCTTAAGTAAAAATTTAGATATTTTTGCTTGAAATATATTCATCGTTCACCTATAATTAAATTGAGATGTCAGTGTTCGTATATATCGAAATTATAAGTTGTATTTGCATTGTTGTTATGTATTCTTTAAACACTCTGTCTTTACACTATGTTGTTTTGTAAATTTCAAAGAGATTGATATAAAGTATAATGTAGCTTAGTACGCTATTGAACGTTACCATTGATTCAGTAAAGATACGATTGATAAATATTGTATTTCGCAATCTTATTCCTATTTCAAATAGGGCACTAATATTACCAGAGATACGCTGAAAAGTAATTTCTCTAAAAATTTCTATATATATTTTTAGTCCTTTTTTTATAAATTGTTTATTATTCATGAAGTAAATTATATTTCCAAAGTAGCACGCGATTAAACAGTTTAGATACATTGGCCGGACCTTGGTCTTTCTTTGACTCCCATGTATATTTACATATTCTGATAATTTGATTTATATACCATACATTAAATTTAACTGGTAATATTTTTATAATTTCGTACAATTACTCGTATTATTTAATAAATTATTCACATTTATATAGGCAAATCTATTTTTTTTAATTTCTAAAAGAAATGAGGAATGAAAAATGTCACTTATAGCACAATGTTATAAATATTATAATGCTATTACATTTCTAGAAATGACACTAATCAAAATATCTGATCAATACAAAACATAATAATATGATGTAAGCGAGGTCGAAGGATTTTATAGTCGACCAGTTTTATGATTTTATGAATTTATGATTCAGAAATTATGAATGTCTAAAATGAAATGTATATATATATATATATTTTAGTAGCTGATTTAGAATGAGAGAACGAGAACTGATTTTAATTAATTATTTGAACAATTAGTTTTAAACAAATCATAGAATTAATTGCTTCTCAGCCAAGTAACGATACTTACTATTTTTCAATCTTCTTATCTTTTGTATGTTATTAAATAATTAAATAAATAATTATGTAATGTAATAAATATATTGTATTTGATCGACAGTTCCGTGTTAATAGAAAACAAAGTTTAATTATAAATTATTATCAAAATCGATATTATTGAGATATTCAATATATTCTTAATAAAAAATTAATTTATTATCTCGTTATTATTTATAGTTCACGTATGTATTATTAGAAGTAATCTATTACTTTAGATGAAATTAAAAAAATTGAAAAATGTATAATAACGTTATCTCATTTGATAGACATGTTTTATGTTAATTTATTTACTCTTTCAAACTTTTTCCTCTGTCTCAATATTTATTCTGTTTCACTCTTCTTTTCATATTTTTCATTCGATTAAACGAATCCTAATGATTTAAGAAAATATGGAAACTATAAAAATTAATATTATAAATAAAATATGAGCTACTATACGTATATTTTTAGTTCCACTAAAAATTGGAAATTAATACCAAACATGTTTCATAAAAACAATATGTTCAGATAAATAATTATATCAGCAAGCTAGCTTCTATTATTGATCAAATAATTTAGAAGATTATAATTGTTTAAATAGTTTCAGGAAGATTATTCTTATACATAAACGATTTTCAGTAATAAATATAATTAATTTTAATATATTACTTTTGTATGTAATTTATATTTTCTGCTTATGGTATCTATGAATTTACTTTGATGTATTTAAATGTTATGTTCAAATATTATCCTGTCATTTGTAATAGTCTAATGATACTTTGATAAATATCTCTTTATTGAAAGGAGTAATAGTAGCTCATATATCTCCGTACATTTTTTAGTAATATGTGCATGTAGATAGTTCAATATGGTATTATAATAACTAGAATTATGATAAAATTAATTATGTTGATGAATATAGAAAAAAAAAAATATATATATATATAGAGAGAGAGCGAGATAATATGTAATTTTTTATTTGTTTTAGGCATTTTGACTGATGTTAAAATATCTCGGGTTAATATTAACTCTGACTTACAATAAGTCAATTTACCCGGTTACAAAGCATTAATTGTTTAACACTTGCCTCGGAAACTTTTTTCTAGGATTGCATAGTATAATCTAATATCACTTTTTTAAAAAAATGCATAGGATTAGGAATTTTTTTACTATTAATTCGAATAATTTTACTTTTGTAAATATATTTCATTTAAATATTTACAAAAATTATTATAAGGAAATAATTAAAGCTGCATGATGAAAAAAATTACATAAATAATGAATTCATTTTAGTTATTTTTAGCTGAAAAATTATTTGAAAATAAATTTAATAGTTGAAATTGATTAAACTTAAAGTTTAAAATGGTAAAATTAATTTTAAACTATATTGCAATTATATTTTTTTAATAACTAATATTTTAGGATTTATTTATAAAAAATGTAAAAAGAATATTTTAACATATTTTGTTTTTTTTTATTTTATAGCTTCGTACTTATTGGTACGAAGACACTTACTACTACGTACTTCACTTGTTGGTAGCAAATAAATATTAAAGTTTCTCACAATTTTATATTTTTAATAAATGTTAATTTATAAAAAGTATTGAATTATATGTTTAATAGTAAAGTTGGTTAATGAAAAGTATATCTAATAATTCTCGTTGAAAATTCAATTACCTTTTGAATAACTATGTATTATAAAGCAGTTTCAGCAATCAATATATATATTATAAACATTATTATTACATTTATTTAAATTTAATATTTACATTTACATAGCTATTTATTTAAAGTTAAGAAAATGTAAACATTCAAAAAATATTTTGAATAAATTTATATATATATATATATATAAATATAAATTCATAATATTTTTTAAAAATATTTTTATAGTAATTTTAATATACACTTAAAAATGGTTTAATTATTACTTATGTTTAAATTGGTAAAACAATAGTTTACAAAAATGAATTTGTTAAATTTGTTCTTATTTACTTTTTATTAAAATTAAATACATGTTAAATTAATTAGATTTCACTTTAAAAATAATACTATAATAATGTATTCACTAGCAAGCAATTGATCGTATTTTAGATTGGCCGCTGCTGGCTTCTGTAGTTATTTCAATTGATAAAACGTTGAACTGTACTAATGGAGAAAGTCAGATAAATGAAAAGCAATACAAAATAGGGAAGAGGTTAGTAAGATTTGGATTTTCAAGGGAGCGTATATTAGATCGACGACTAATATACGACTAAATAAAATGAGAGAGCAAAGAGATGAAGTGTATTGTAGGTTGTATGAAATGTGCGGTGTCTTGACTTTGTTCCTATGTGGCTTCTTAACTTTTCATTTCTGCTAGCGAGGGTTGCAATTTCTTGTCAACATAGTTACAGTTAAATACACAGTAAGAAGCAGAAAAAAGCTATCTGTTTTTGCATAATCCGTCACGAAGTGGCTTCACTATTGGCGTCGCTCGCGTCGATTTATGCTTCGTCAGCAATTCAGGTAGAACTTGAAAAGGCATCGAGTGTGGCGCTATCTCAACTCCACGATACCCTGGAATCCGTACAAGCTAAGTGGATCGTATAAACAACAGAAGCTCTAATTTTGGCTTAGTTTGCTTTATAAGTCTCATTACCGAGGGAACTTCATGACTCGTGAACGTCAAAATGGCAGTTTTTTTCTCTCACCTTTTCCTCTCTCTCTCAATATTTTTGCGTATACTGTTCCCTCTTTATGCGTGGTTCTGGCTTATTCAAATTACATTCTCCACTTATGATTATACACACGACTATCGCAAATGATTTTCCATTTATCATAGATGTATCTTCGTTAAATAATTAATATGTAAAGATAATATCAAAACATGTTATTTTTTATGCTCTAAACCAGTTATTACTATTAAATTTTTCACACATTTAGATGTTCTTTTTATAACACGAAGCTTCTCGTCTTATATTACATTATCGGCAAACATTTATTTGACCTGATTATTATTTATTATGCGCGAGTACAATAACAATATTGCATACGTTGTTCGTTCGTATAAATATTTCAATACTTTTTAACTGTATAACTGCAATAAAAAGAAATATTGTTATTCTATACCATTTACCAATAAAATACTCTCACGCAATACTAAAACAATACAAGCATTTATTTAAACTATAGCAGTATTATAAATCGAATAAAAATAATAGTTTCTTTCAAATATATATATATATAT
>JAPYYT010006515.1:0-15231 GCA_030522565.1 Ceratosolen corneri | reverse complement strand
TATTGTTATTGTTAATGGTTTTATTTAAAATATTAATCAAAAAGTTCTTTTTTTATTATTTTTCTCCAAGTATATAATACAATCATGAGTGGTAAAAAGCTTAGAGGTAAACAAAATTATATTTATAATATTAAATACGTGACTCTGATAAAAATTGTATACACATTTATTATTAATCCGTATTATTATTATTAAAACAGAAATGTTTTTTTAAATAATTTTATATTCAATGAATTTTATAAATGCTTTCGTAATTTCTACAATGTATTTTCAAATAAATATTCTTTAGATTAGCTTATTTAATTTTTTAAGAATCGTAAATTCGAATAAAAAATACAAAAAATTAATCTCATAAAAATATCTACATTTATAACAAGAAATGTAAAATGTACTATAATAATTCTATACGGTTGAACTTTTTAAAAAGTCTAATATGCTCGCGATAATGTATTTCTTCCGAAAGAAACAGTTCTCGGATTTCTCTATTCATAACTTTGACGTAATGAGAATAGAATCCAATCGATATAAAGCCCAAAATGCAAATAACTTAAAAATATTAACAGCGCTACAAACATTTATGATTCTTATGCGAAAAATTGTATCTAATAAATATTTAATTGAGAATATTGTAATTCAATCTTGCTAATAAAGCCTGGCAGGCAGTACTTTGAACTACTCGAGTTCACTACGCTGTCTCATCATATATTGGCTTATGGTTTTAATTAAAAGAATCCTGTAGTTCGTATTAAGTATCGCAATAAAAACGTAGAAAGAAGTCAAAAATCACGAGTTCACATGTATGTACATCTGGTAAAAGAAACAAACAAACGAATGGCGCCGCCACTGCTGCCTTTACACTAACCTCAACTGATACACCGGTGCCTGCACCTCCGCCCCCTGAAACTTCACTTTTCCATCCCCCGTTTTCCTCTTCCTCAACACTGACGCTACTGTGTACTTCTTGAATCTCTTTAAATTTCTATCTCCTTTTTGTCCTCGCACGCTTTATTTTTTATCACCCGTCTATGCACTTCCTGTATTTTTTTTTTCTTTTTCTTTCTTTTCTTATTTCTTATTCTAATCTGAATTTTAACGATCTCATTATTTCATTAAAATATAACTTCACTTTAATTGTCAATCGTTTTATAGCTGCGAATGGCGGATAAAAAGAATAACTTTTAAAATTGACATTGCAAACTTATAAGATTAATCAAACGTTATTTATTTAATGCTTAGAGAGAGTCTAAATTTAAAACGACGAAGAATATATTTAATATTAACTGATTTCACTTCAAAGATAAATTTTAATACATTTGATGCTCTGTTAATCTCAATTATTTACTCTTTATACGGACATTTTTGTACAATTTCACGTGATTGGACTCGAATACTTTATCAATTATGTTATCCAATAAAATGTCGAATGTATGGTAATTTCCTAAAACGTATTTTATATTTTTTTATAGATAATAAAAATTGTAATTTATATTTAAAGAATAATATTCGTTAAAAATATGTTAAAATATTATACGTGTATATATTTCAATAAAAATTGTTCGCATCAAAGAGAAGTTCTGAAATACTTGCCAGATGTATAAAATCAATATCAGCGTAAAGGGGAACGAGGATTTAAATTTCAAAGTTATTTTTACCAGAGATGTATAAAAATAATGAAATTTAAAATTTAAAAACCTTTAACTTATTCATAAAATTTAAAATTCATCTTATAAATATAAATTTATATCACATTGTAATATTTTATCACTTTCATATTAATATAACTAAAATTATAGATAAAATGATATGTAATATTTTATTTTTTCTTTGTAAATAACGATTCATTGTAAAGTTAAAGCAATTTAAAACGAATCTTGTGTCAATGACTCCTTCTATAATTGAGCGCAAGTCTGTTGTTCTAGTTCATTATTCATGTCTTGAGATTTTTCTTTCCATCGTCAAGAATAACATAATTACTTTACATATTATTAAATGCTCTATTAAATTTTAAAACTATCGCATTAAAGAAAATTATGAATATAAAATGAAATTAATAATGTATTATGGAAATAAAATAAAATGAATAATTTATTATGGAAATAAATTTAAATTAATAATTTAATATTATAAAAGTCGTGATTATTTAATTTTGGTTTGCTTTCAAAATAAAAAATTTCATGAAATTTTATTATAAAATTTAATATTGGCTATTTATAAAATACTATTTCAGACAAAGAATACGTCTATAACGCGAATTTAAGATAAATAAAATACTATAAATTATAACATTACAAATTGATATTGAAACTATTGTTACAGCAAATTGATTGTGATTAAATTTTTAGAAAGGATAAAATACACATCTGATATATTTAAAATTTTAATGAGAAATAAGTTGCAATGATAATGTACTTAAATACACTTCTAGATTTTCTTCAAGTAAATTCATACAAAGCTTCTTGGAAAAATGCTACAAATCAATATCTAGCAGTAAATACTTTATAAAGCACAAAATTTATTTATGTCTAGAAGAATAATTTCATTGCAAAGCTATAGTATTTATTAAAAAACATGCAATTTAAGGAGTTATTAATTAAACATAGAAATTAAAAAAAAAATCAATGATAAATGTATTATGCTTGTAAGTGTTAGTTTTTGGATTATCGTTAATTTATGTTATTAAGTTAAGGTAATTGATTTTTAACAGATACAAAACTTTTGCTTGTTATTAAAAATTAACAGTTAATTATTTATATTTTAGTATCTTATATAACTGTTACGTATTCAAAACTTTATTTTCTGTAGGCCAATAAATCCATTTAATAATTTGACATAAATGAAATTTGTGTGAAATACAATATTATAGAAATAGAATTAATAGAAATAAGATTAAAAAATATAAAATATTTTTATGCAAAGTTGATAAAAATTTTTAAAACACATTTGCTGAAAGTCAGAAAATATTTCATGAAATTTAGAGTATAATTTCATAAAATTTATATTTTAATATCTGCACTATTTATAAAAATAATAACTGTTATGTATATATAAAATAAAATTACATTCATTTTTAATATAATCAAATACTTTAAAAAATAGTTAGAAATAGCAAACGAAAATTATTAACATATCATTACTTAAGGAAAGATTGATATTAAAAGATCAAATAAATTCTAAACATACTATATACTCATTAATAATATGTTTTAATTTTTATGAAAAGAAATCTATATTTGGAATTTTTTAATTTTAAAGGAGAATGCTTTTAAGGTTAAAATGTATTTTCAAAAAATTGCTTATAAAATATTAAAAGTTATAATAATGTTTATTAAATTAAAATAACAGTGAAATGTAATTAAATATATATTTATATAAATAGTTATTCAATATTTATATTCATCTATTTTACAGTAATTTAATCTTGATATTTTGCATGCAAGTCGGTATTATATGAGTATTTTCTACAAATACATAAAACACAAAAGTAATATCAGTATTGATAAAAGTGTAAGAATGTTTATATTAGTGTTAGTACAAGTAGTAGAGTAAGATACAATTATTATAAACAGCAGCATTATTATAAACGAAAAATGTAATAAATATGATTAACACGTAATGAGACATTTTTTACAGATTACAAAATTCTATAGATAAAATAAGACTTGATTAATAAAAAACCTCTTATATGAACACGAGTAAAATTTTTAATTTTTAATTCGTTGATTTCGCCAACAATAATACTATCAAATACTAAACAATAATATAATAAATTTAAAGTCTAATAAACATTTATTTAAATACGTGCTTATAGTAGCATTGACATTTTATAAAAGATATTTTTTACAGACACGATAGTTATGTAGAAGCGATGTGTTTTTTATTTTCAACGAGGCAATTATTGAAACATAATGATTATGTATATGTATACAGATTTTAATATCAAAGTAATATCAGAATTTAATATCAAAGATATATATTTTGCGTTAATGATACATTGGTATGCGGTTTATTTTTATTTTTCACTTTAACGACTTAATTTCAAAATTCTAATTTTTAAAGACATGCTTATTAATATCACTTAATTTTCTTTATAATAATCGAAATCTTAATGCACGTATACATTTAATGTGTATTAAATTCAATGCAATAGACTAAAATAGACTATTAAGGTGAACGTACATTTTGTATATTAAATGTTAAATAAGATTGTGACTGGCTACATTTATGTTTGCATGTCAAAAATCAGTGCTTCAAAGGAATCATCGGATAAAGATGAAATGCCATGAAATTAAATGTTGATGGATAGGGTCAGGAAATTATCGTCCAAGCGGTCCAAGCGGAAGTCTTCGCACGGTGATTATGACGATGACACTAAGGGAAAGGTTTTGATTAGCAAAGACATTCGGCGAATCTCCGGTACTGCAGCCTATGCCGGCCAATTGAAGTTGAAGAATTGAAGTTCCAAATGAAAATAATACAGTCAGGCCCTTTTCGTTCTTTCGTTATTCTAATGAGCGAATGGTGGATGTACCGCTTTGATGTACGTTGTACCTCGTACGTAGCGCTCGAACAGTCGGATTAATTATCGAGTCTGGCGGCTAAGTACATCCGCCGTTTCATGTATTTTTCATTTATATTAAAATTAGGTATTCGAATGAGTTTCCCACTGCGGAGGTGCGCCACGACAAGTCGTTGACATAATTTTTTCGATAATCTTCCTTGCGCGAGTGTAGTGCTCTTGCGCATGATTGATCGGTCAAGAGATGAGTCGAGTTTCTTTTTTGATTCAACCTGTATTACATTTCTTTCAACATTCAATGTCTTGCACGACAGGTTGATGATACACACACTTGAGTGATTTTGAAAAATACTTTTTACTTATTTGAAATAAATTGATATTTCTTATAACTGCGTTCATATTGTGCCGTGACTGTATACTGTCACTGTTAACTTGTCAGATGATGAAAGAAGATTGAGTGTGATATTAAACTGTTTGCAAGGTAATTCTATCGAATATAAATAAAGCCAGTTACAAGTTCTTACAATTTCAAGGCATACAAATGATTTTACAACGTGCCATTACATGATTAATGATTGTTTAAAATACATTCTTAACTCTACATTTTAATGCATTTAATATGAGCATTAAGAATTCTATTCACGTGTATTTGAATGTGAAAAATTACAAATATAATCTTTAAATAAATTTTAAATTTTCTAAAGCGCTACAATGCTGTTTGCAATTATATAAAATAAAAATGTATTAAACGACGTTCGAAGCAAATGTGTATTCAATAAATTTACCAAAAGCAAAAAAAAAAAAAAAAAAAAATACTTCCTTGAATATCTTTTTTTTTTTTTTTTTTTTTTTTTTTTTTTTTTTTTTTTTTTTTTTTTTTTTTTTTTTTTTTTTTTTTATTTTTTTTTTTTTTTTTTTTTTTTTTTTTGATAAAATTCAATTAAAAGAGGGTTTATTTGATTTCAGTTATATATAATAGTAATTTAAAAATGCAAATAAAAAAACTGGCCTAGGATCGTACGAAGCAACTCGATAAATTAAAATACAAAACAAAAGAACTGATACTAATAAACAGGGTAAATTAAAAAAATGTATTCGCACAATAATTGTCCATCAGTCTTTTCAGTGAATTAATTTTTGTGATATTATTTAATCCTAATAAGGCAAGGCGAGTATCGTTAAGAATCAGAATAAAAGAATGAAAAGGCGCGAAAACGAAGTGATTCTTGTCGGTTATACGAACAACGGTTGCTCCGTACAATACTTCATCGCAATTTACTTCTTCGATTGGAACGTTCCTAGTGACGTTTTAATTGCTTGCCCTCTTTCGACTCTTTTAGCTTATTTACTCTTTCCACTCCTTTCCATCTCGCTCGTCAATCCTCACAGTCCCTTCCTACATTCCCCACTACACGTTAACACCGCATGCTCGCGACACCAATAAAGTCGATCGCTTTTAACGGTCTATTTGACTTCCGAAGCATACTTTTTGAGATTTGCGGCAGCGGTCTCCCTTCGTACCATCCGAGACACTTTATTTCGCGTTGATCTTTTTTTCAAATTACAGTTTTCCTATTTCCCGACCGCACTATGGACGACGCTTTAGTTGCCTCGTATTCCCGTAGATGGTGAGATGCAGCAATTGCTCTCACGTACTCGCAGCCAATAAATTCACCTTGGCTTAATGAGTGGCACTGGGAGAGCAAGATAGTTAGCAAAAATATTAACTAAATGACAGATAAAATATTATTTATATTAGTGTCCTGCAAATGCATTGTGAAATCTGTTTATCGCGTGTCGACTGATTATCGTGCATACGTATGCTAAACAATTGGTTTTGCCATTTGTGTCGTTAGTCCTATGATTTGAGATGATAGGTATTAATTATATTTCTATAGCTTTTAACTTAAAGTACTTTTAGAGAAGAATTCATTAAATAACTGATAATTAGTATATTTTGTATAATTGATGGCGCATTCGTGAAGTTACTAAAACTAAAACTCCTCGGAAATAAAAAAATTAAAAAAAAGAAAGAAACAATAAAAACTAAAGAATATATTCATATGTTAATATATCAATTACTAACAGGCACATATGAATATGTGGTTTTTTAAAATTATTTTATCACTTCCATGTTTTTTTTATTTTGCTACTTCTAAAAGATGGATATTGATTTTTCTGATTTTTATTATAGTAAATAATAAGCGACTAGGTCAATTTAGGTAATGTGAGCATTAATCGATTTGTCTTCGTCTTATAAATGATATCTAGTATGAAGCTTATTGAAATAAAATAGAGTAACTAGACAGTGCATTGTTTTCCAGTTCCCTCGTGGAGTGTGAAACACTTTACCGATTTCAATTTATCAAACGTTAATCGATTAGCTTCCCCAGTTACACTAATCGTATGACATCTAAAAATGAAGACAAATAGAAAGTAGTAAGACCAGTTGCACAAACTCTATGTTAATTTTTTTAATCTTACTTCTGTTAAATGATTTAATAAATAAAAAAACAAAGAAAATAACCGATACTCAAAGACAATTCTTTTTAATAAACACCATACAAGTACTGCTTTAATATCTAATATTAAGTATAAATCGATAATCATAAATAGTAACACCAATTGGTAATAATGTTAAGAATATTATAAATAAACAAGCTTATAAGTATGAAATTGATGATAGACTCAACTGATTAGGGATATATATATTTTTCGTGCAATTTAAACTTTCGAAAATACAATTTTAGATGAAATTTATTAGAGTCAATTTTTGAAACTCACTTCAAAATGATATTTAATTTTATTGACATGTACTTATATAATACAAGTACATTCGTAACAAAAGTAAAAATTAGATAAATGACTAAAATTAATAATGCTTATCAGTGTATAAAAAATTAATTATTACTTTACAAAAACAAATCAAACTTTCATATTTACAAATTTATTTGATTGAAATATAATTCAAATTCAAATTACATTTATGAAAAAGGGGTAAGAATTTCTATTAGCAATTTGCTATTTAAGGCAAATTTATGGGTGTATTCCGGAAACTGTTCATTCTATCTGTAGTAGAGAGAATCTATGATCGCCAATGTAATGGAAAGTATCGGAAAATCATTCCTGGAATCTCTCGACTCGGCGTAATGATGAGTTCTCAAACATTTGAATTTATAAACTACTTTAACTTTGACTGAATTTTCGCTTTCCAGTTTTACACATGAAGGCAGTTGCATAAATACATATATCTACCTGTACATTGGTTCAGTATTCAAATGAAAGAACTTATACAAATGCACCTTGTTCATATTCAATTAAAAGTTTAAAAAAGGAAAAGAACCACATACACGTTAATTTCATATACTGTTTAAATATACATATATACATATATATATATATATATATATATTTATTTTAGTTACTTTACATTTACTTACGCTATGTTTGTATACCATAATTATACTATTATATTATACTATTTTAATTATTCATAATTAATATTAAATACTCGTTACTTATATAGATCTGCGTGTCGAAAAAATTATGCATTAAAACAAATTTGAAATTCAAGGAACATTTTTTTATAATAATTATTAATCAATACAAAATAGCCGATAAATTTTAACACATTAGAATGAATAAAGTTGTTGTAATTGTAGAATTACACAATCATACAGAATATTTTACAAATGCTGCTTTTTATTTAATTCCAAGTGGCGCATGTTATATAAATGAATCGCGTAAAAAAATTAAATTAAATGTAAATTTTAATTTTATATATTTAAATGTTATATATTTACGAATTTGATATTTACATAATTGTGAGAAAAATATTTCAAAATGTTCATATACTCCATAGTATGTTAACAATAACCGCTGTTCTGCTTTGTGCATTTTGTTTGTACGCGAACGCAGAAACAAATCTACGGAAGTAAAAACTTAATTACCGGCGTTGGAATAATGTTACATTGATACAAATAAAATATTCTCGTAGTTCTATACTGAAATTTCATTAATCTCAATCTTTATTCAACTGATTAACATTCTACTGTCTTATTTTACATACTTTTTAAATTACAGCTTTCGTTGTCGTTTTATATATCTACATTTTGAGACGGAAGCAACATTAATTTCATTAGGGGATTTTGTCAATACTTATGCTTGTAAAATCTTGAACGCAATTTTCAATTGACTATGCGAGGTTGGATGTGCAGCGTATGCAAAGCGCGCGTTACAGGAGTTTGGGTACTTTTGTGGTACCACTCGTGCGCCCGTCTCTGTCTGGCTTCATGACTATGCTCGAGCTGATTTTATTAGTCGATAGCGGAATAGTGGGTATAGTTTAAGGCTTTAATTAAATACAAATAATGCAATACGACTCTTTCGCGTGAGATGCTTATATTTATAAAATAGCAGGAATTTAATAACAAGCTTATAAAGATAAATTTAACGAGCAAGCAAGTCTCATATAATTAATTTGATAGCAAATCAAATATGGATAAATAGCAAAATTAATTTACCTCGACTTCTTATGCGAACGAGTGAAATTAATATATTTTTTAATTATAACACTTATGCGGATTCCGCTATTTGCTCAGGCAAACACTTTCATTTTTAATGCAAATTTTTAATATATAATTTCACGCAAAATAATACATTTATCATATCTATCTTGCATACAATTTACAATATTAAATGCTTTCATCAGTTCATGTATAGGTTAATTCTTCTTTTGTCGTATATAATCTTCAAGATTAAATTCATAAAAAAATCTATTACTGCTTTTGAAACGAGCATTACAATTATTTAGAAACGATAATTAAAATAATCATGCAGATGACTTGTATTTTACGTATATTCAGATAAATAAATTAGATTAGATAATAATGTTATTTACTTTTAAAGCGGACTATCAATAACTGTTATCAATTTGAAATACCATAATTGTTTTATCCACATTGTCTCATCGTATAGCCTTACACTTAAATTTAAGAAATAAATATATATCTTCATTAATTATATTAAATTTAAAAAGCAAATGATATCTTTTATAATTTTTCTAAATAATTATATAAATAAAAGAAATTGATTGTACATGGCAATGTGGAATTATTAATATAGACACTGATTCTCACGTAAAATCTCAATTATTCATACAATTAAATTAGTTTCTCTTAAATAAATCGGATACAGCTTGTAAAAATAAATAATATGTACATTATATGTAATTATTAAAGGTTGAATTTAAACATTTTAGAGGTCAATACACATATCAAATAAGATGATTACACTATAGAGAGTGAACATACCATTCAAATAATTGATAAATTATATGTACGACAATAATTATTCAAGATAAGGACATTCGGGAAATGGGAAAAACAAACAAAGAAAAACGTTAATACTGGACGCTGAGAATGAAATTTACATACAAGGCGACTTTTTATATTAAAAACTTTAAACTAAATAGAAAATATTTGAAAAGTTGTACTGGAATAACGTGTTGGTGGGAGATTTAATTTTACACAAGTTTTTGATAAATACGCATGAAAACGCGGATTAAATTCACCTCTTTCTCCTAGCAGAGTATATATATATATACATACATATATATGTACATATATATGTACACACATATATATATATATATATATAACGAATCGATCGATTTTCTCGTTATCGTCTCAATGCCCAAATGTTCTCATACATTCATACACGATTTTCTCTACATTTTATTTATCCAAGCAATAAATGTACGCTTTCTAGAGAGATATTTTCAGTATATCAACTGAATAATTTTCGTTTTCAAATCATTCCTTTTTGACTGTTTTTTTCTCATATCTAAACAACGTGCTCATTTTGCTAGCTTTGTATTATTATTATTATTATTATTATAATCAAAGTATAATATAATATAATTTTATAATGCAAATCATTAAAATTATATTTTTATTCATTTTATAATATTTATTTTATCTTTTCAGTGCACTTATGAAATATAATGGAGGATATTAATGTAATCACTATTCAAAGAGATTTCAATAATGATAACGAAATTTTAACTAGTAAAACCTTCTTAAAGTACAGTTTTTAACTCTTCAAATAAATTAATTAAGAGCTCTAGAACTAATGAGTTTCAAATTATTTTAGTCAATAAAAAAAAGTTAAAATATATTTTAGATGCCGGGATGAGTTTTAGATGCTATTTAAACTATCTAACTTCATATTGATTCTCAGTCTGTACTCCAATACTTGTTTAAATCGATGTTTAATCTAAAATATAGGGTATTTCTTACTGAAATTTTATTATTATCGATAATTCAAATATAAATTAATTGTTAAAATTGGTATTGGAATTATATTTGATGTATTTTAACAATTATTTTTCAATTATATATTTTTAAACTTGTTAATAACAAAGCATCAAAAGTTTGTTTAAATACAACTTCTACATTTTTAAAATTCAATTATTAATTCAAGAGTATGAACATTGAATACTGCAAATGGCAACAGATTTAATATTCTGAAAAATGTCCTTGAGCTATTTTTAAAAGATATTTTACACTAATTTATAGTTCTTTAAATATTAGATTTTCTGAATTTTTTAATTAAAATTTCTAAATACTTTGAATTTTTATCGTCAAATATTTAATTATATATTTTATAGGATTAAAAAATTTACTCGTGCATATTAACTATATCAACTAACGAATTACGCTTTACTCGCTTCACTTTCGTAAATAATATTATATATGCATCCACTCAACGAAATCTAAAATATTAATATAATTATATGTCGAATCACTCACTACTGAATTTGTGAACATTAATAATTGGATTCTATATAAGTAAAAATGTATTAAGTATTAAATATTAATTAAATTGTATATAGGGTTTTGGTAAACTGATAGTTATAGATAGAATTAGTAGTATTGATCGAATAGATGTTCTTTATCCACTCGTTTATTACGCTATTAGAAACGAATATAATTAAAATTATATTTGGAAACTAATTGAAAAATTTTATTAATGATCATAAAGTGAATGGCTGACTTAATATTTTAAATTCTATAATTTATGAGATTCTTTTCAAATATCAAATTATAGACATTCAAATATGAAATACAAATTTCAATTTAGTAATTCGGTACATTGACTTTTTGACGTAAAATATGATATTTTTATTCCTCGGTAATTTTTAATTTAAATCATGTTAAAATAGTCAATTTATTTGAAATAAAATTTTATTATTATATTTATGATTTGATTAATATTAAAAGATGAAAGCTACTTAAAATATTTTATTTTAAAAACTTATAAAATATAAAGTTATTAATATATTCTATTGGATTTAAATTCAAAGAAGTTTTACGTGCGCTATATTAAAAATAATTTGCTAATTAGGTGATATCTTTTAGATATTATTCATATTAAACTGACAGTTGAACTGATAATTGTCTAAGATTATATCACTTTTTTCCCTTAATATATCAACCGCAAATATACCGTAATATTTTTTATCATTATACTTTTACAGATTATGATTTTTCTTTTAATTTCACCAAAAAATACTTTATATCTATCTCAAATTTAGAACTGATATAAATATATGATAATATACATTCATATATTGAACAACATTTGAGTTTGTATAAAATTTTATAATATTTTGTAACAAATTTAATCATTCAAAGTTTTTTTCTCCCGCGTAACCTTTAAATCATTAGAGATCGAAGGGATATAAATAAATGATTAAAAAGAATTAAATTTAATCAATGCCACAATTTTTTATATTCATATTTTTAATGTCAAATAAAAATATTTTACTCACAGATAAAACATAAAATATATAGTTTTTCGCAATTTAGTTTTTACAAATAAATTATAATGCATTTATCAGAATTTTTAAATTTTGTTATTGATAGTTGAACAATAGTAATAATAATTATCTATTATCATCCAAACAAATAGTTACGGTCAATATCATTTATTGCAATTTTCATCATAGTACTGTTTTCAATTTTACCAGAAAATTTCAATATTTGTTCGTGCAACTATATTCTCTCAGTTCTTTATTAAGTCAACATTTAGGAAGTAAATTAGTGGAACACATAATTGAATGATGTATTTGAAATTAACAATGCACACTAGCCTTCCGTAAAAAAAATATTATAAAAGATGACAAAGTAATAAACTCTGATTTCTTTGTGATATTTTAATAAATTTTATAACAGTGAACATTGAATGAAGCTTAGGGATTAAAGTTGATAATTTATTTTTACTTTCATTCAATACCAATATTTTTTAAAATATAAATAATACTTAGTAAGGCATTTAATTTCGTATTCTTAAAATTTATTGCTTAGAAAGAGTAGAAACATTTTTAATAATATGGCTTTAATCTATTTTTGTTAATTTTTATTTAAATGTATAATTAATAGTAAGCGATATATATATATATATTAATTTAATTACTCACTTAAATAGAAAAGAATATTCAAATAATGATTATGACAGTAATACAGCACTGTAGTAAGTTCATTTGCAAAAGTCGATATATAATATGTGTATCCGCCACTGTTTATCAGTAATTCCACTCACCTGAAACAAAAGAAAATCTTTGTATAAGTTTTTTATAACATACCATAACATTCTACACAAAATATTTATGCAGAGCATAATTTAGTATTCAGTAGTAGCTGACCAATTAGTTATGTACAATTTTATTTATATTTTTGAAGAATAAATAAAAGCTACTTATATTGTTTCTCAAAACGAGAAGTAAAGGAATATATGATTATTCTTTATTGCAATAAATTAGTTGTTTAAAAAAATTAGGTATTAAAAACTTTTATCAAACGAAACTCAAATTGAATATTAATTAAAAATGATGCTAAATGAGAAAAAAAGTTCAAGCAAATGGTTAAGGTATATATATATACATATATAAATAAGTAGTCCGGATGAAGTAAGAGTAGGAGAAGATGGTATGACTCGGATTAATTAAACGAGCATCGATTGTTACATCAGATAGGGCTTCTTTCGTGTACCTATTCTCTTACTATCCGTGTTCTATCACATGGACTGATTGACTGGCTTTTTTTGGAGGTGGGGGGTGAAATTCGTCGGATAGATGGAGACAGAGAAACATGACTGGCGAATGAAGAAGGGACGAAGAAGAAGAGAAATGGAAGGAGACAATAAACTTAGATCACAACATTGGTTCTTAGCTGTCATGCTTATAGGACATTAAAGGAGGATGCACCAGACGAGGATATATTCATTTATTGTAGCGTAAGGAATGTGAAGGTAATGGAGTACATGTAACGTGTGCGGCAGAGGGTTACACGAGGAAATATAAAATCTTACAATGTTTAAAGTGATAATTGAAAATATTTTCACAAATGTTTGAGGAAGTCCTTTTTTAGTATACTTCTAGTAGTTATATAATTGACTTCCAGCTAATAATAATAATATAATGGTTCACATACGACTATTTAATTATTTTTTTATTTTAATTATTTTTTTATTTATGTTCTATGGATGTGGATAAGCATACAGAAATTTTGTCAAACAGTGCGATTCTCTTCAAATGTCTTTACTTTGATTTATTAAGACAGTGTTTTCTAAATTTTAATTAAAGTATTATATTCATTCAAGTATTTTCTAGAACATTACATATAGAAGCTGTGGATAATATAATATTCTATAATCTGTTACCATTAATTTCTTATATTAAATAAATTATAGAAAATTATTAAGTAAATTATACAAAATTTAATATCGAATTTATTTGATGATTTCAAATAATGGCTTATCATTATGAGAAAGTAAAAATTCTTATTTTTAAAGGATAAGTGGAAACATCTAAGTAATTCGCGAGAACTTATTACTTTAAATTTAAAAAATGAGATTTTCTCTTTATAAATGAGATAAAATATATTAGAGTGCTATTCTGCTCTAATAAAGTAAGTTTTTAACTCTAAGCTAGTGGAATAAGGAAATCCATTTAGATTAGAGCATTAAACACAAAATTCTTATATATTTTAGTCGTATATATATATGTAGAATAATATGTATAAGGAAATCCATTTAGATTAAAGCATTAAAGACAAAATTCTTATATATTTTAGTTCTATATATGTGTAGAACAATATGTATAAAACGATTTATAAATAATCGATTTAACTAAATAATATAAGCGAATACTATTTCCTTGACTAATAATTAAAATTGAAATTAAATTTTCATGTTTATAAAGCACTTTCTCACATATAATCCAGAGTAATATTTTGCTGTAAATTGATAGGATTAACTCATAACGAATTAACTTAAATTCTTGTAAAGTATATTTCCAATAAAGTAAAGTAATAAAAAGTAATTTGTTTTCAAAAAAAATAAAATTTATAATTGTATATTCTTGAGTCTCAGAAAGTTTGAAATGATTTTCAATATAATTGAAAATAAAAATTTTAATTTAATTATTTTTGTCAGTTCAAAACCATAGAAATTTATATGCTGTTTCAGCAAAAATTTTTAGTTGACACTCCATCTAGTTATTCGCTTTCTAAGCAAAAGGGTTTGCTTTCTTAGATAACAAGTTTAGTTGAAGTTTTCTAATAAAAATTTTTTTGACTTTTGCAGAATTTAATAAAAGTATAAAAACAAAATACTGAGCATATTGATGAATAGCAAAAAGGCTCTACTAATAT
>JAPYYT010006513.1:0-11371 GCA_030522565.1 Ceratosolen corneri | reverse complement strand
GCGGCACTAAACTCACGCGTAACCAGTGCGGCAGTGCGGGAAATCGATCGTAAAAGCGTAAAGAAAGAACGTAGATTCAATTTATAAACCCCTCCGCGCCTTCACGTATTGCGTAAGTGTGGCATTCAACCGATTCTTGTAACGACAATAGTGCAATTTACTGTGTAACCAAGGGCGACTTCTTCAAGCTATTTTTTGTTCAATAAAATCAGGTGTTATCCGCCTATTTCGTCTACGACTCTTTTTACCCTGCTATATCGACCATTCCATTATCTGTTTCTCCTTCACACGCGGTTCCGCTCCCCTTTCTTCTTACCCGAGCCGGGTCCCGAACACTAATAAAAAATGCATTCTAAATAAGGACTATACTTATATAAAAATCAATGTGGTATAAATCAAATAATAAAAATAAAATTAAGTACCGTTGAAAATAATATAAAAATACTTACATTACAATTCAAAGAAGTATGTACTTGTAAATCGTAAATTAGAAGTATTAGATTCAGCTATAAATAACCGTCAAAGATATATAGACTATAAATATTTCGAAATTACAAAATTTTAGAACCTTATAGCATAAATTTCAGTTTCCACTGTGCTTATACAAGTAGAATTCTTTATTAGCATAAAATTGAAGATTAAATTATCGAAGCTATTCGAGATTCTGTTTGACATTGGAGCTCTTTCTTTTAATATTTCCATGATTGAAAGTATTTATATTGTGTGTGTGTATTATGACCGGCAAAACTGGTAAATAGTAATTTACTTGAATGTCATTGTAAACAGTTTACCAACTATGTACTTTACCTCCCCTTCCTTCTAATTCTTACCTTGATACTCTATACATTCCATATTTAAACCCTCCAATAAAAATCAATAGAACATTGGAAAATTTCTAACTGACTTTACCCTTGCTACGGAAAAACGAAGAAATGACTGGCTACATAAATACGAATCGACGGAAAGTTCGGAGGTTATTCGCAGGTATTTCATATTACGCTCATTTAGCATAGGAAAGTATAATAATATATTGTGAATTTAGTTATATTTATTTACAATATCACTGATTTTAGTAGCGCGCAATCAGTAAAAACATATATCTCATAAAGAATCTCCTCTCATCAAGCAGTGGACAGTTTAATAATGAATACATATAAATTTATTAACAATCCCTAAGAAGCAGGAAGATAGACAATATATAGGGATTTATAATTTTCACTAATTAAAAGCACAATTTAACTCTCACTGAATTTACAAAGCTTTAATTAATTCCTATTTTGTCAGAGGTAACTCCACTCTTTGTAACTACGCTCTTAATAATAACCTACATCTATTACATTCTTCCATTAAATAAATGTTTATAATTCTTAATTCCAAATTTCAATTCTAAATTCACAATTCCTTTTATCTTTCATTATTCTAATCCCATGCCTATTATATTAAACAACTTCAATAAATAAACAACTATTGAAATTACATCAAATATAGTTCGAAAATTCTTTTCTTGGAACCTACTTCTATCCCCTTCTTTCTATTATCGGCCTCTCCTCGTGCATTCCAAGGAGAATTTTAAACACGGGTTTAAAATCCCAAACAGAAGCATTCCCCCACAGATTCATAAAATTTCCTGTTTAAAAATAAGGAGAGGAGAGTGCACGAAAAACAAATATTTGTTAACGCAGTATACGACACACAAGCTTTAAATTGTCTTGCATTAAACTCCGAACTCGTGATAATTATATCCTGTGCTCTCGCTTACTTATATGACAAGCAAAAAGTATTAGACGTCACGATTCGGGACGTTACTTATAATACTGGTGTTCCAAAGCGTTCGGCGTCGTGGCCGGTCCTTCGGGGGAGGGGGAGTGTATTTTACCCTGTATTTGAAACTCGAGTACACAAAAAAAGAGCCCATAGGTGTGGAGAGAGAAAAGCATTTTCGTAATATATAACATATTTGATACTGACGCGCGCATGTACAATGTGAGGAGCAAAGGAGCAATCATGTGCCAAGCGATGCGCTCAGTAGTAACAATAGTAGTAGTCAAAAGAAAGGGGGAAAATTAATGAAAAATAAACCGTCGTACCGCCGAAAGAGATGGCGATTAAATAATAAAAATTAGAAAAAAGATTAAATTGCGATGACAATAAAAATACTAAATCAATGACGAAGTTCGGTTGTCTCTTGAACCTACAAGAAACTTGCTGTAAAAAGAGCAAGAAAAAGCGAATTAACTAACTATAAATGAGTCTTTGATTGTAAATATTTTTGTTTTGTAATGTTTTGTCGTATTTGTGTATATGCTTGTTTGTTTGTCGAGTGTACAATTTTAAAACAAAGATGAAACAATATATTTGTAACTAAGTGAATAGTGTGATAGTACGGATTTTTTTAACACAAATTAATATAAAGACAATAATATATTATTTCAATTCATTCGATAAAGACCACAGTTGCATTCATTTTTATATACTTTCAATAACCCACAGTTTTAGAGCATTTCCTACGCCGTCTTCGTCTTAGTTTCTTTCTACCCTGCTATCTCACCCCTTCCACGGCCGGCCTCTCCCCTCCTCCACCTCGGGGAGAGTACACACTCGGGCTCTGATCCGCACACTAGTGAAGTTTGACCGTTGAATTCATAGGCTACGTAAATCAAGGATCAAGAAGGATAGAAGCAAAGTGTATGGGTAATTATACTTGTCTCCATAAACATAAGGACGGAAAACTCAGTGCACCAATGACAATTAGTGTAACAAATTGCGGATCGCAGAACCAATAGAAAAGATCGGGTGAATTAGTTCCAGCCGTGCGGTGAAAAGTCGTAATGCGAACTGTAAGTGCAGGGTGACGCTCTCCGTGGCGTCAGTTTGCCTTTGGTTGTCTTCGATTAACGTATAATCTTCAATTAATTCTCAACAAGGCAAAAAGACTGGTTAAGGACCGCTGCGAATGATTTCGAAATAGACGCACTTCGAAATAGTAGTGAGGCAAGTTTATCAACACATGGGTTTCTGAGAAGATTTCTAACAAGATTCTTATATTCATAAGGTTTTAATGCAGGGCGCCAAAGACGCGATATTTAAGTTTCACCCCGCTTTTCTTGAGGGGGAATTTTTCTTGTACATCTATAAAAGTGAGAATTTTCGGTGATTGGTTAAGAATTAATTATTTAGCTTTCATTGGTGGTTTTTAACGGATAGTATTGTCGCCCTTTTAGGCGGTGGAGGCATCTAAGCGGCGGCGGCCGCGCGTCGGACCGCCGGGTCGGGACTTGAAATGTTGTACCAACGCTTCGGCCCGTGGCAGCGCTTGATATTTACATTCTTCAAAATATGTATCTATTTGGTAAAAAAACTAGACGTAGGAGGTTTGGCAAATGCGCGTGTGTTCTTAAAAGGCTTTCACCGTGAATTTTCCAACACGCGCCTTGCAATGCACGTGATGATCATATCGGCTTTCGTCGATCTTTCGAGTTCAATATTGGGAAAACTCGACCGTTTCAATTACTGTCAAATAGAAAATATACGTGAAATATTATCGGTATATTCGTCGACTCTTCGGGGACATTTGGCAATCATACACATAAGAAATATTCATAAACAAGCAGTATTATTTAGGGACTTTCGAAATTCTATTGAGTTCTCAAACAGTACGATTTTATTACATAATGGTAATGTATGATAATAATATTTTGGATATTTAGTACTCGTACTTATTAATAAATGAATTACATCAATCGATAATTCCGCTTAAACTAGTTACCTGAAATACAAAAATGAGAAGATATATAGAACTTAATAATAGAGGAAATATTCATTAAATAGCAATTTTATTAGTACTATTTTTGATACCATAAAATCATTGACCTTTCAAATATTTAAAACTCTTATCAATTATTTATTGTATGGAAATATATTTTAAAATTTATTTCATCAATTCTGAATGATATTTATAATCGAATGGTAATCGAATAGTAAATTACTTTGAAAATATATAGCAAAGACATAATTCTTGCAATTTGTTGTGTATGTTTTTTTTATTAATTACGTATTATATTATATACAGTCAGTATATCTACGGGAGAAAAGTTAAATAATATTGTCACCGAGGATTACATAAAAATTGTATTTAAACATTAAAGCTATAGTGCACAATGACAAGCTTATCCGTTGCATTTACTGCTTATCAAAGAAACTTAATAAAATACAATTTGTGAATATACCTTAAAAGCTCGAAGTCGATTTTAAAAAAGAATTTTGAAACATTGACATTCAGACACTTTATTTTCGTTAGATAACCTATGACGAATAGAAACAACATAAAAAGACAGACAGGTTAGGAGAGATAAAAAGGTAAAGCACCGAAGCATTTAATTAATATTACGACTAAATGTCAAGGCAAAAATGCTTTTACCTTTACCACATGAAACATGCATCCGAAAATCTGCGCACGTAACCAGTCAAAATAAAACTTCGGCATTTATGCGAAAAAATGCAAAATTTCAACGTTCGCATATGTGTATGCATCCAAATATGTGTAAACTCTTACGAAGAATCAAGCTCACGTCCACGAGTGTGTACAACATGAAAAGTAGCTTATATAACAAAAATGTTATTTCTAAAATATCTTCTTCGTTACATTATACGTATGCCACTTCAACTTTCTTACTTAAAATATACTAGCATAATCTAAAAATACTGTTTTTTTTAATTTTGTTAAATAAAATGAATAAACATTCTCCTTCGAAATATGTGACGATCTTTATTATTTTTCAAGCGTTATTTATTCGTGATTTCTTCAATGTACAATTATGAGAATAGTATATTCTCCAGGAGTAGGTAAGAATAGTATATTCTAACTTGTAAATTAAAAATTTCTCTAACTTCGTAGCATATAAATAACATATAAATATATAACATATAAACATATTTATATAGCATATAAATATAAAATATGCGTATATTCAAAAAGAAATTGAATTCCATTAATTTGCATTTATATAAAATTCGAACAAATAAAAAGTTTACGCAAATGTCACTGTTTATGGATTGAATCCTAAAATAGAAATGGAGCAATCAATTTTAATATCCTTTTTTTGCTCGCGACAGAACACATAAAAATATAATTTCTTTCTAAAACGAATGATTTCTGTGCTAATTTATTTATTTAAAAGCTAGAATAAAAATTTTTAGTTTGTTGAATATTTATATTTTAAAACACTAAATTTGGTTGGCTAATAAACATAAAAAACGAGACTTTGTCATTTAATTAAGAAGTAATACTTGATTCGCTCTTGTTTTTCACTTTTCCACAAGGTAGCAGCAACCATTGCAAAAAGAGTGAGCCCTAGTTGCTATGAACCGGTACTCAACCACGCAGGAAACTGCTCGCTCACATTCCTTCTGCTCAGAAATTCCGGCGCTCTAAGGTAGAGAAATTGAACGGACGAAGAATAGTAAGAGATGTGTACAAAGCGTGTTAACACGCCTTTTCCAAAACAGCTGCGTTTTTCTTCGTTCCAAGTTACTGCTACTTGTAACAATTTTACGGTTTCAATTAAAAAACTCATGTCTTTATGCTTCAATACACACTTTTACCTATTTGCAGGTGTTTGTACTGGGGTAGTTCGAAATAGAAGCAAACGGTGTGGTAATCGATGATAAGAGCACCGAAAATTTCTTTATGCATCTACATTACTCTCTTATGAGATCTTCATTTCTGGCAGCATGTATACTAAGATATTTATGAAAATTTGACAATGAACAACGGTTTTTTCATGTAAAAATAAAGATTTTTTTCGTTTTGGTAAAATTCGATTTTCCAGCACAACCGTCCATACTTCTGTGTCAAGTAAATGTTAATTAACACACTTTATAGGTACAAATTTATAACTTTAAAAGCTATATTATTACTAAGATATATCATTATTAAACTATTGTACATATATAAGGCAACAATAATATTTAAGATAAATATAATACGGAAAAACGATAATTCTTTAAGCTATTAAATTAAAAACATCTTATATATAAATACGTACATGAAATAGAATCAAGAAGCTTGAAATTTAACATTTATGAAAATTTAATCCACGATGTAAAGAATTTAGCCAAAAACGTAAAAGTGAAAATAACAGTACTAGCATAATTATCATATATAAATTGTACATATTCAAATATTATAGTTCTATATACTTATAGTTCTATAGTTACTTATAATTCTATATTCTATTATACTTATAAAAAGTATTTTAAATTATAATTACAATTACGTATGACATGCTGCTTGAAATGTTTAATAAATAAAAAATAAGTTTTTATTTCAAACTCTTGCCTGCTTCAAATTGAAGTATTTTAACTAATTAAAAAGACTATTATGAATATCGACTCAGATTTATATTTTATTTTATCTAAATTATTTAATCATTAACATATAATAAAATTATAAATAATATATTCAATATACTAATCAATATTAATACAATGATAAATCATAATTTCATAAAATATATTTAACTCTATAAATTCATAAAAAATATTTTATTTTATCAAAAATAATAGAAAAAATAATATTGATTTGAAATAATTTATGCACATTACGAATTTAATAATTCAACAGTGACATAATATTAGAATTTATACCACATACATTTTCCTCTTTAACGATTACTATTAAGTCTATGTGTTGGGAATTGAACCCGATGTATAAAAAACTCCTCCCGCTATCAGAGCGAGAGGCAGATAGGTGTCGAAAGAAAGTCCACTAAGTGTTAATGTAACAGTAACAGTATTTATTGAAGTTAATATATTCAAGATATTATTGAAATTCTGTGTTATTTAAGTTATCTTGATGCTACTCTTAAATAAGATGTGTTTAAGAGTTTATGGAAAGAAAGGATTACTTTTCTGGTTTAATTAAGTTCAAGGCTAATTAAAAGGAGAAATTCACGTCTGACCAGCTTCAAGACACATCTGTTCAACTTTGGTTTATGATTATTATCAATAAATTCACCACGGATTATATATTTATTCATTAATTTGCACTTTTACATTTTCTTATCTAACCCTCCCCTTCCAATATCCACTTCTCCGTTTCTTTCATTAGGTGAGAGAGAAACACATACGGAATTATTTCCAAAACAAAGTACAATAGGTAAATTATAAATTCATAACAAAAACTTCTTCGCATTATGTAATGAATAAAGCAAAGACATTATAATATAAAAGAGTAAACAGCAATAAAAAGTTTGAGTAAAAAGCCGAATTTAATATAATATTGTCACCCCACTGTCTAATCGCTGATTCAAAAGTTTTTAAATTTGCTAAAATATTGCTATAAAATCTATGAAAAATAATAATGAAAAGCATAAAAAACTGTTATTTAACAATTTTATGTTAAAAGTATTATTATACTTTGGTAAGATTTTGAAGAACTTGATATTTATACTTAATTAATGTACAGCATAGTTTTATATGAAATGATTTTAAATTAAAGAATTCATGAGTAACTAGTGACTCTTTTTAAGAAATCCATATAATAAACTACAGTCGCGGGGGCATCGTGTAATTTGACCGTGTAATTTGCGGATGATCCGCGAGTAGTAATCAATAATGGCCGTGACGCATGAACGGAGAATCAATGGTATTCGAAAATCTGCCATACAGCTAAGCCCCTTTTAAACTGAGTTGGAATGACAAACCTCTTTGTATTAAGAGTTCAACTGCACGATGGCCCTACTTGCTTTATCTTACTTACGTACTGTGCAAGTGCTCCCAAGAAGGTCCGTGACCCTATCCCGCGGATTACAGTTACTCCTGTTATAGGCGCGGATGCGCAGAAGAGGGTAGCTTCCTTCTTTGTATATTGCTGACAAGGCTTCAGCAGTTCGCTTTACTTACGTTGTTGCTGAATGGTACCTCAATTTAGCTATAGGGTATACGATTAGTTAAAAACTATCTACTCAAGTGAAGACTGAACGTTAAGGGAAGACAAAAATCACACTGATTGGACGGCCTGGTTCACTTTGCACTCAGTTCGCATTGCGACTTTTCGCCACCGCGTCGAAATTAATTCACTTGATTTTTCTTATTGGTCCTGTGATCGGCAATTTGTTACACTGATTGTTATTGATGGACTGAGTTCTCGTCTCTTTTGTTTTAGATACCGATAGGCGGGTCTTTTTCCCGCCGCGTTCACATCGTGGGGGAGTCCGCAGCTTAGGCTGTACGGGAAAGCCGTGAAGTCGTCAATTTTTTAGTAGCCCGGGCCAAGTGGCGGCAATTGTACTTACACGTTTACTTTGCTTCTCGATCTTTCTAGCAATAACCATTTTGTCTACACGTTCTTTTGTTCTCTGCATTTATACCGCACTTCTATATTCGTAAACACCGATGGTCAAATTACACGGTGCCGACGCGATGGTTGATTTATTATAAGGATTTCTGTACACTAGTGCTATGTAGCAAAGAAAAATTTACTACAGAAACTACGACGCTATAATTTTACAAACTATTAGTGTTACGATAAAATTACATTGAATTATAAATCCGGGTTCAGTAGTTCGTTTATATTGTAAATATCTTTACTCATTAACATAAGTATAATAGTATTTCATATAAAATAGTGTTGACCAATCTTCAAAATATCCCTTTATCATTTTTCACTAATTCCTCAGATATAATCTTAAAAAGCATAGTGCATAGTTCTAACATGGCGCACAAATCAAGAAGTTAAGACATAATTAAAGGTGCCCTATAATGCAATGTAAATTCCAGACAGAGAGCATAAGTAGTAACAGTATTAAAAGCCAAGTAAGAAAAAATAGAACTACGACATTTGCAAGCAGCTTTAATTTTAATAAAAACATTTTTTAATAAACCAAAAAACAATTCCAATAATTTTTATTATTTGGTTCAGAGTTATAAAGTCAATAAGTATGAAACAGTAAATTATAACTTATGAATAGGACAAAAAGTGAAATTCTAACAAGACGATTCTGTAATACCTATTTTGCTGTTACATTTTTCGATTCATTATATTTTAAGTAAAGTGATATTTAGTCGTTTGTCATCTAAATTTGGTAAAGTTGCAAAAAACTTCAACACTACATAGACGTGATAAAATCCAGCTGTGAATCTTGCTAATGACGAGAAGAAAAATTACCGTTTAGAAAAAAACATATTTTTATACAAAATACATACTCTCATTTGTGAACGTTTGTGAAAATTTATATTAAAGCTCTACTAAACTATTTTTTGAGAACCCAATAGAAACTCGAAATGACTCGCAGGTAAACTCTGTTGATCTAAAACTAACATAAAAAGTCCATAATTAATAATATTCAATTTATGCCTGAATATTGCAGCACTGTGGACTACAGTGACATATACTTCATAAAAACGTAATGCTACTCCAATCGTCATGATATTCAAAGTTATGCCTGAATATTTCGTCCGTTTGGAAATAAGCAATCTTTAATTAAACTCAACATATTTTGTAAATTCACTTTAAACTATCGCGGTATTCAATTTATTTCTGAATGTTAAGATAGTTCATGATTTATAATTCAAGATTACAATAGCATTATATTTTTACTATAACATCTGTAGACATCATTATATTTTAATACTTTAAAATAAAAACCGTTTTACATCATGGCACACGACGTCTTCGCCTTTGTTTTATTTTACACAGCTATGTCTCTACCTCTACTGTTCGCTCTCTCTTTCTCTCTCTCTCCCATCAGAAGGTAAAGTCACTTTACCTTCTATTTAACAAGATTTTCAGAAGAATTACGTGTATTTCGTAAAAAATATGAATGCTTTAATACTCGTTTTTTACGTTTTTTTTTATTTGCCTACGGGTAATGATATTTTAATATTTTAATAATGATATTTTTCGATATTATTATTATCTTTACTTAAATTATCTTGATAATTTTGGTGCTGGTATTAAAGCGGTATTCGTTATAAGAAAAATCAAATTGTTGACCGACAAAATTACCGTATATAAGGTTCAACACAATTAATAAATATAATTAGTAATTGTAATGTTCATTCAGGATAAAAAACAAAAGATTCATATATAAACAGATAGGTCATAAAATATAGAATGCTAATTAATTTCCTACTCATTCTGTTAGTAATCTATCATTTTGCTATAAAACAAAGAAAGAACAAGTATACGTAAAAAATGTACAGCTTTTGCATTGTGCAAATTGAATTGTAATGCTTGGCCTAACGTTCTTTCCCTACCTGTCAGTCACGAGACCATAAAAATTTTCATTCGCTAAGCGATTTGTTTCCCGAAGTTGCCCCAACGAATCAACAAAGAGTCTTACTCATCTTGCTTGCCTTCAGAGATCAGTTAACTAATCGATGGTCTTTCTACGTGATTGCACTGCATAATTGCCCACTTGCCCGCGTACACGTATGTCTGCTAAGAGGGAGTGTATGCAATATTACATGCATTGCATACAAATTGTCCTCTTTCTATTCGTGCGACTCAAAACTGATGTAACTGTTATTCACACTTGTCCGCTTAATCGATTGCTGGTCAATTGGATTGAATCATGTGGGTCAGTTTATTTTCAGTACGTTTCTCTAGTACACAGTGGAGTAAATTTTATATCACTTTTACAAGAATGTGCCTTTTCTTTCTTTCAATTTTCTGAAATTTCCTTACTTTTCTATTATATTTCTTTATTTAAATCATATCATTTTAATGCTAACATTTTGTAAAGAAGATATAGTTTTCTAATTTATAACTGTAGTATACGAAATTTTTTTTGCTAAATGTAAATTTGGCTTTATACACAAGCTTTATTGTGTTAAACTGCCAAAATTAAAAATATGTCTGAAATAAAATGAGCCTTATCTCCTTTTTAAATGACATAAGAAAAATATATTGTCTCCTCATGATTATATTTAAACTACATGTTCTTGTCTTAATTTATATTGGAACATTTTTTTATGTTAATCATGTTTCACAATCATCTTGAAAATCATTAAAATAATTAAACTCATATCATTTTCTATAGTGTGTGATTCGAGCTTCTGGGATAAATTCTATTTACACACATAATCTATGTGGTACCGAATGACAAATTAATAACAATTTTATGGATGAATTAAAAATCATATATTTTTATACGAAATTCTTTCTTCAACTATAGCAATATATGATCTAATTTCTCTATTTATATAATTAACAATAATTATCTCTATTCGGGAATTAAGCTCTCCCAAGGTGGGAGAGCTTAGAGTGGTGTGAGAGAGAGGCGGACAGTGGAGGTGGAGAGATAGCAGAGTAGAAACAGAGACGAAGACGGTGTGTGTAATGCTGTAAAACGGTTTTTATTTTAATAAA
>JAPYYT010006507.1:0-12519 GCA_030522565.1 Ceratosolen corneri | reverse complement strand
GTAGGCTCGCCGGACTTCCGGCTTGAATGGAGATGGAGTAGCTGCGGGTCGCCCCGGTCTATCGCCCCGCGGGCGGGTAATGAAATTTTTTCAAAACGAATGTCAAAACAGATTTCGTAAACTGCCCAGCACAATAAAAGCCCCGGCATTTGCATAAGAATGGGGCTGGCGTAAAAATTTGCGTATATAATTATGGGGAAGAATGGTGGGTGAGCGTGGGCGATATTTTACAAAAGCGCCTCTCGTTGAAATCATTTGTCCTCGATGAAATTCAACGGCTTGGTTCCCTAGCTACCGATTCCTCCACCTCTCTCTCTCTCTCTCTCTCTCTCTCTCTCTCTGCCTGTCTGTCTGTGCATTTTAACCCTTGGCTGAATGTATTCCCCGAATGCAGAACTCGTATCGCCTCGTTTTACGCGGCATGAGTCGAGGCGGCCCTCGCTTTTCGCCTCCACCCCCTCTCCCCTCTCCCTCACTACCTCTCTCCCTCAATAACTCTCTCTCTCTCTCTTCTCGCTCGCCGGCCCGTTAATTTCGAGCGAACGCGATATTTAAAGTTCGACAAAGCGATTTCCCGCAACGGGAAAGGCGCGTGCGGCCTTCTGCATTGGCGAGAGAGACAAAAAGAAGGAGGGCCGACTAGCTGGTCTCCATCGCGTGCTCGCAGCCCCGAAATTCCTTAAACGTTTTTCCCATTGGGAACTTTTCGTTCATTTTTTCGGCTCTGCATTGCGCAAAATTCCCGATCGAGGCTTTTTTTTGGGCTCATCTTGTTATTATTTGCTCCGCTTTGCCGGGGCTTCGGCCGCGCCTCGCCAATTCAATTTTCTCGTCTTTTATTCTGGTTATGGTCGAGCATAGTTTAGATGATCGATTGCGATTGTACAAACAGCCCGCTCACTCGATCGCACTAATAAATGCCGCGCGCACACACACACATATGTCACTCCGAGAGCCTAAAATGTCGTGCATTTTTGCAGGTGCGTCGAGGTAGTGCTGGTAATTGCTGCTCCTGGTGGACGGAAATGCTGGGTACGTATTCTTTCTCATGGTGACGCAATGAGGTCTCATAATACCTTGAACAGCTGTATTTCTTGTGATTTTTGCAATGTAAGCTTGTAAATTTCGTGAGCGGGATTTCTTAAGGAGTGCTCAACAGATTGCCGGAAATTACAGAGCGTTGATTTAAAAAATTGTATGGGATTTAGTTTTCGCTATTGTTAATTGAAATGAAAATTTTCAGATTCGTGAGCGATGATGTGACGAGGGTGATGCAAAAATTGGGAATTTCCACTTTGCTCAACCAAGGCATATTGTTTTGAATTTATATTTTTTGAAAAATGCACGCGTATTAAATAAACAGAACGATGGCAATTATCGTAATTAACAATTAAACTCGACGATTTAACGCCAGGCAGATGATGATAGTATGTAACGTGGCCCTCTTTGTCTCTTTAATATTGTTAATTAGTTGAATGTGGATTGCGCGTGGCAGTAAGCTTGGTAGTTGTTTGCTTGATACCACTTTTGGTGAAAAGAGAGGAAATTTTTAGATACTTTGGCCTCATAAGTGCTCGCGGTCATTGTAATAGTGATGCCGATAGTCCTGTATTCCGAAATTTCCGAAATTTTATGAAAAAAGCGTGGACTAATGCTGACTGGTAACTGAAGATGATTAACATGAGCAAATGAAATATTAAACCGGACAATATGATGCAAACATCTTGTAAATTTACTGCAATTTCAAAAGAAATTTCAAAAGCCCTAAGAAACGAGTATTGAGACAATTAATTACAATGTAAAATGAAAGCTAGAGAATTCTCCGTGAAATATCCATCGAGATATTTGCCCATCGCGGGCCAAGAGTGACTTTGTTGCAGAACCTCCGGTGAATGTGTTCCTTTAAGAGAACTTAATTATTAATTATTTAATACGAGATGATACATTTTGTTGCTGATGGGAGCGGTTAATTGCAAGCCCTTGGCTCCCTCGTTTCGTCACATTAAACGCCCAATGTGAAGGCTTTCCTCTTTACACGAGGCCAGAAGATGTGACGCACAGCCGTAAAAGAATGGGAGGGAACATTGGCGAAAAATCTGCCAGATGTCTCTTGTAGTAATCCTCTCTTGACGCGAGGCCATACCTCATCCCACGGTAACAATTTCTATGCTGCGGTGCCTCGCACTCCTTTTAAAAGTGCATAAAAAGACGCTTACAATGAAATCACATTGCACCGCAGTAGAAACGCAAAATACAAGAAATACACACTGGCTAAGAATTTTTTATGTCCATTTGCTTTCTTTAATGCGCATTATCGCGATGGGATTGAATCACTCCCGCGATGAAAAGTAAATTCAATTATTTCCCACCCAAGTGCATCTAACGCATAATAATGTAAATTGGATATTACACTCGCCGCGCGACTATTCTCCATTAATTTACAAACTAATGAGAGATTTTTGCGCGGCCTCTGTCCAGTCGCAAGACCACTTTGTCTAATTCGGCCATTCGTCGTTTGGCGGAAAATTCGCGAGAACGGCCACCGAAGACAACGAATTACGGAAAAGCCGTGGACCAAGCGACTCCACCCTACTCCCACACTACTCCCACACTACTCCCACCCTCACCGCCACTCACAAAAGCCCCATAATTCTCCGCAGTTCTCACTTACTTAATAAGAGCGCCGCGGCCCAATCTGCAAGTCCGTCGGGGCTTCCTGGGAAATTTTCTTTTCCTGAATCCGCAGCCTCGCCCCATCAACTCCATCCCAAGATTAGTTTTTCGCTCGAGCGCGCTCGGCCCAATTTCGACGTCCGCGCGCAAACGCGAGAGATCAGTCCCGACAAGCACGAGCCAGCCAGTTAATCTTCATTCAGCGGCCATAGAAAAAGCCACCCTCCCACCTCCTTACGAGGGCGATTAAACTACTCCTCCTCCCGTGGAGGCCGCCTCGTTTCGCCTCCGGATTCGCCTGGGGTGGGCTGCGAAACGGGAAACCTCGGCTCTTAAAAGCAAACCTACGCCCAGAGATTGCAAAGAGATATTACTAAGAGGGACTCTGGTGTGACAAAGACCTCCGAGTGGGAGGGTCTCATTGCGCGCGAACCAGGACGGATGTACACACCTGTCCTCGATCGCTCATATCACTTGTATGCGAATGCTCAGATCTCTATTTGCTTTTATCGCCTCAGCCAAAAGTCTACGAATGCAGCTCGTGCAAGGCATGACGTCGCCCTGACTCTTATGCACACACACACTGTTATTCATTTGTAATGTGTGAGGTGGGAGAAGGAAATGTGAGAGCACGGTGGATGCGCTGCTCGCTCTAATTGAAGAATCTCGCGAGAATTGGATTTTTTGTTGAATATTCGAGGGCTTGGATTACGGTTAGCCAAGCAACTGTGACCACAAGATTTTTATGACTTGCGATGTAAATTATCGTTGGCCCGGCAAATACGAATTCTGCAATGATTACCTTAATTAGCTTATCGAGGAAAATACCGAATCGTCCGCGTGAATAACAATCGCATGCTCGCTATGAGATTCTTTCAGACTTCCATGACATACGTGTCCTTGATGTCCCTCGAGGAGTGGCGTCGATGTTTCGACGAGTTTACCGTGTAAGACACGTACCCGAGCTCATGCACCTGCATTAAGTGCAAACAGCACATACATACTTGAGCGTGTATCGGCGTTACATTTTGAGGAAGAAATTAATTTCGCCCTTGAGTGACCATGGGTTAGTCCTCCCAGACGGAGCTGCTTCCCCTGGGTCCTTGTATGCGCAGCATCTGCAATAACAAACTCGGCACTCGACGCCGTAGAGAGAGAGAGGAAGAGAGAGAGAGAGAGAGGAAAGACTTGCAGCGAGGGTAATACGATTCTGGTGCAGTCTACATGTCGTCAGCATTGGCCCAAAGGAACGACGAAGCCACTACGGCAGTTTCGCCTTCTGTCTCATCCTCCCTCCCATCCTCCCCGGCCCTCCTAAGAGAGGAAAGGGAGACAGGCCTAAGGGGCTTTTTGCTTCTCCCCGGCGCATGCAATTTCCGATGCGACCCGTCGCTGCATCAATCTTCGTTGTGCCGGTCCGAGAAAAAGTCGGCATGATACGTTTTATCTCGTATCTTCGTCTTCTCTCGTACCCTCCCCCCCCCCATCTCTTCCCTCGCCTCTCTCCCTCATTCCCTCGCCTCGTGCGCCTGCGTGCCCGAATTATATAGAGAGGCCAGAGAGCAAACGTCGCTGAGGCTGTCGCCGCTACCGAAAAGGACGATACTCTCGCTCTTTCGACTGCTCTCGTCCTCGCCGACAGTAGGAGGACATTGGAGGAGGGGGGAGGGGGGGGAGATTGTGGGCGAATTAATTTAGTGCATTCTACGGCATGATTCGCTCGGCTTTCCGCGCCCAAATGGACGATTATAAATTGCCGATAATGAAAAAAGAAAAAAGTGTTGCCACGAGAGAAGGGTGGGGGGAGGCAGATGCAAGCGGCGGGAAAGTTTTTGCCATGCGCGGCCCGAGTCAATGTTAACTTCTCCTTTTATTCTTCGCCTCCTCTCGCCGCTTCCTTTTCCTCTTTTGCCCTCCCTTTTCCATTTGCCTCGCTGTAACTGTCCGCGCGCGACGACGTTACATCATCCGGGAAGTCAGAGGAGTGGCTGAAAGCAACGCGAGGAGACACTTGCGCGGCGATGACGAGTTTCGCTTAAATAAACATTAAGACTTGATTAGAAGAGCGGAGCCGAGGAGAAAAGGTCCCGATAAATTGCCACAATTGATTTTCGGGTCCGCGCACCCAGGCAAGAACTAAATTACAAGCGCCGCCGCCGCCGTCGTTGTAAGTGCTACTGGACGTGCTCGGGCAATTTTTTCCCCCCTCCCCCCGCCTCTTACTCACTCTTTACTCCTTGCTATTCGATTAAAATCTTACAAGAAAGCACGATCGGTTCCACTTACTGCTACAAGCTTCCATCTCGAATACTGTCGTCGGCGCATAATTAGACCGACAATGACAAAGAAGTCGATCCCCACCAATTCTTCAGCGAGCGAATAAATTTTATTAACAATCACATGGCGAAACATGTGTTTCGATACGCTGCCAAGCTGGACACTAGACGAGCACATTACTAATCGGCCCCACAAAGCCTAAGCAAACGCATTCTCAAGCATTCACGTGTGGGAGCTCGCGGGGCTCCAATTTAATTATTAAAATTATCCATGCTGGAGAGAATCTTCATAACTACGGCTTTAAAATGCCAGATTCACGTGCTTAATGTTCGGGCATTTATGTTTTCGTGCTTTATATGCCACGAGATAATTGTATTCGCCATTTTCCGTACATTAGTTCGCAGCGAAAGCATCGCCTCTCTCTCTCGCCCTATGCGAGCGGCCAGAGTTGATTTTCCACAAAAAAAAAAAGAAAGAAAGAAAAAAGAAAGCAAACCTTTGCAATATCCGCTCAATAAAAAAAAATATATATATATAATAACAATGTACTCGACGTAAAGCCGCTAAAAGTTTGAGCAGGCGAAACTCGAAATGAAATTTAAAATCCATTATACGAGTGGGCAGTGCATTTAGTTAATTGTTTTAAACGCTTAGTGAAGCTCGAGACTAATCGCGAGACATCGTAGATAATCGAAAGAGAAATTGCTCAAGTATCGAATAAGGGCTTTATAAAGCATTGATCTGTCAATCTTGTTCCACGCTCCCTTGATCGCCGCTTACTTGGCGCAGCATTACACACCTTATTACAGCCATTATTTGCTCCAATCAAGAATTTATATACGTACATGCGCATATGCGCGTGTGTGTATGTGCGTGTGTGTTAATGTATTGTATTAAGAAAAGAGAAGTGCGAATAATTTGTTCTTTTCGCTAGGTCATTTGCATTATAAAGACGAAAGTAAATTGCATTTCCTCTCACTCGAGCCCTCGCTCTACCTTTTTACCCTACGTGTGCGTATATGGCGTGTGTCTGTGTGCGCGCGCGCGCGTATCCGTATTCATGGGAGACTTTAAAAGTGGATCTGTGATGAAAATTAAGCAGTTCACGTTTTTCTTCCTTCAAGCCCACCCCACCCCACCCCCCCGCCGCTCAACTCTATTTTTCACACTGACTTTCCTCATATTCGTATTAGCAGTCTTTTAATATATTCGCGTGCACTTGCGCATGCGATACACATTGCCGAAGAATGCAAGAGCGCGAGAAAAAAAGTTTTCTGAAAGCCATCGAATATTTTGGTAATTAAAACATCTAGCGAACAAGTTAAACATTATAATTAACACTTGACTAACTCGGCCGACGATTTTTCAAAAAATGTTTTAATCCGAATATAATTTATTCAATATGATAATGTAACCATCACTCAACTCGCCATTATTATATTTAAATATATTTTTTTTATTTAATGATTTTTTTTTTTTATTATTATTATTTTTTTTTTTTTTTTTTTTTTTTTTTTTTTTTTTTTTTTTTTTTCGTAAATTATTCAGAGACTCCCCGTTAATTATTAAAGGCTTTTTAATTGAAAATACGCTCATCGTGAAAGAGTCTTTCTTATCTTGCAATTATCTAATATTTAATTTCCGTTGGATGATTCTTATAAATAATCTTCGCAGATAAATTTTCTTTCGTGCGGATTTAATGCCACTTCGCATGATCAAATGCCTTATGAATTTTAATTATTAATTTGACTTTATTCAACTGCAAAGCTCAAACTGACAGAATTATTTTTCAACAAAATATTTGCTCAATCTACTTGACCGATGGCCATTCTGTGGCCTCTTCCTCCCATATTTATTCGCTCATAATTCACTATCGAACACATGTATTATTCATTAAAATACCTTTGATTTGTCTACTAAGGGCGCTTACTAAGGAATTTCAATGAATTTTTTACATTTTCGAGAGTACCGACACATCCATATTACATCGCCACATACAAAATTAATCGCCGAGACAGTAGCATACTTATATAATGCAATTACATTTCCTACAAAATATACACTATACATCAGAGCAGTCGAAAAGCTTTACAAAGACACGACATTCGCCCCCGTCCATCATGCATTACTCAGTATATGTAACATTACCCGGGCCCCTGCCCTATCCACTCGCCCAAGCAAACTAAAAGCAAGAAAACTAAAAACTTGAACTCCACCATCTGTTGATCAAAATTTAATGCCCCGCGTTACGGCGCAGGCGCGAGCGCGCGTGCAACCTTGGCTCGGCTAATGAATATCCGAAATCCTTATTCAAAAATCGCTTCAAGATCAATCTTGCAAATTGAATTTCACCCTATTCTCCCGTGCCTATCTTGAAAAACGTGAGAGAGAGAGAGAGAGAGAGAGAGATACGTCAAACGGTCTAGCGGAAGAAGGAGAAAGCAATATCCCCGTACATTCGATAGATCCGATTGCCTCGGATATCATAGTCAATTGCAATAGTGTGATAGTCTGCTACGTGAAATCCGAATACAATTACATCCGAGTACGAGCTTTATGTGGGTCAAAATAAATTCGGGCCCTCGCCTACTACCTATCCGCCCCACTCACACACACACACGAGAAAGCACTTTTTTTCCCACTTTTTTCACTTTTCCATCTTTTCATTGGCGAAGAATAAATAATGCTGCATGCAGGGCTGACTTACTAATGGAAAACCGCCGTTGGATCGTATCTATGATTGGATTAATTTTGTTCTCCCAGGAACTCGTCATTGTCGTCGTCGTCGTCGTCCCCGTCGTCGTCCCCGTCGTCCTCCTCCGCCTCTCGTCGTCCTCGCTCGCCCGAGAGTTATAATCTCATGACTTTTTTATCTTCTTTCGTCGCTCCGTACTCAATGTGCGTATTTACTCGCGTTCCAGGCATATTTAAAAAGGCAGTTACTTTTCCTTCTCGCTGCCTCATTCGTGTGTATAAGAATTCATTGCGCGCAAATTTTTAATTGAATGTTTAGCCAGGAGAGAAAGTCTACGATGCCGTAAACTTTTAATTACCGTCTACTTTAGATTATTTCTAAACTTAATAAACTTTTGCCTTTTCTCAAGGAACAAACTATTTTTCTCCCGTAGCTATACATTGACGATTCCATTACACTTGGCGTCCATTTATTTAGAAATCACATGACTTCTATCGAAATTAATTTATCCCAGTTGAATCTTATCAAAATCTACCTGCAACAAAATTATATTTACTCTTAAAAAATTATTATCATAGAAATTTCACCATGTATATGTATATATATATATATATATAGGTGGATAATTTTTACATTGGAAAGGTCGTAAATTTATTGATAAAATTGAAAATTGGAGAGAGAAAAATACCGCATGAACTGTATTAGAATTCTAAAAGGACTAAGGGGCATAATCGATTAATTTATCAAAGATTTATCTACAAAACACTGAAATTTTCGTACTTTTCGCCTTAAACAATTAATTAATATTCAACATAAGTTAATAATTAGCTTCTCTCTGTTTGTCTCTGTCTCTGTCTTTATCTCTCTCTCTCTCTCACACGATATTCTCCAGGTTCTCACTTTATTACAAATTTATAATTTTCATTTAAATTTATATCTCTGATGAAATAGACTGATTTATATTCATTTATATTCATTCCGCAAATTTTGCATTATCAAATCTTTCGTTCCATATCACAAACAAGATATTGTGATATTTCAAACTTATTTTTGCATTTAAAATTTGTTTTTATTTATTATACATTCACGATGGCGTTTATTAGATAAGATTTATTATTTAAAGTAAAATATAACGTACAAACATGTGTATATATATATATATATATATATATGTGTGTGTGTGTGCATATAAGATAATCGACAGGCTGAAACTCATTCAAAAAGTAAAATGAAAATAATAAATTGATAGTTTTGGTTGACAGCTACTTAAAAATAGATTAGATAAGTATTGTAATATAATATCCACGAATACATTTATACAAGAAAACATTCAATCATTTACAGAATCGAAAAATCAAATACGTACAAATAGTTTACCATTAAACTGATTACTCAATCAACATATTATAAACTCTGAAATTTTAAGTGAAACTTTACCGACAAAAACGGTTATTAATTATTGCCTCTGTATAAGACATTGTTTGACACTACTAAATTATCAAATATGATAAATATTACGTAAAAAATCGCTTCGATTAATTCAACATATTTCAACATAACGAAAAGAATTAATTTCTATGAGCATTGAGATTACTACGTCGTATACGTGAATGCGATTTCTATTTTAAAAATTTTGTATAATAAATTGCAATGAATACATTAAATGGATTTCAAAGCACGAATTTTTAAAAATTATGTAAACTTATCAGATTTCTTTTTTTTCTTTTCTATTATAAATATTATTTAAATATCTCTCCATGACGTATGTTCTAAATTACAATCTTATTAAAAAGGCTAAAGTAGATTATGCTAATGTAGGGAATAAATTGTAGATTATAAGAATGCATTATGATATAAATAATTTGAGTCTCATGGGTATTAAATAATAAAGCAAATAATGCATATAAAATTGATAATATGTAAATTTTTAATCAATATTGCAATTTTCTTGCAAAATACCGATTGTTCGTACTTTTTGAAACACGATGTTGCGTCATAAAGGACAAATGCCATTTTTTTCATTATAATAAATGAAACGTTGTAGGTTGTGCGACAAAAAAATTGAAACTTTTTAATTATATTTCTACTGCACTCTATAGTATTTATAAAATATAAAGTGTATTATAGCTCGAAAGGTATTGTTGCTTTTAATTGTACTTTTAATGTATAAATAGAGAGACGGGGAATTGCGCTGAAAAAGTCTGGAGCTTATATTAATACACTTTTAATGAAATCAATGATTTATTTTGTATATTTACTTGAACGATATGATACGTACGCTCACCGCGGTGATACTTTGTATCGAAGGTTTCAACATTCTTGTAATTCCTAAAACATACTCCATCAGATATTAAATTTAACGAAATATAAGCGTACTCTCGTGAATATGAAATTTCATGTTATTAACTAATTTATCAAAGTTTAAGCGAGCCTATTCAATTTTGTTGAATAACACGTGCGCCTCTACGTACAACCAAAATACATTAGATAATTAATTAAAACACTCGAATGGCAAAATTAATTCAAATGCTAACACGCGCAGTTTATTAAATGAAAAACTTATAAAAGAGAGAAGTAATGAGAGATCATTTTAGAAATTCCAAATATTACTTTTGTCTTCTCGTCGGGGTCATCAATGTCAGTTCTATTTTTTAAGAAATTTTTATTCACAATTAATATTTCGGAATTTAGAAAAATATTTAATCACGAGTTTTAAATTAAATTAAAGAACCACATTAAAATAAAATAAACATTAAATCGTTATTTTCCTCTCATACAATAGCGACTCCTCGCAATGCAATGGACAAATGCTTCTGAAAAGCAAATTCCCAATCACATCCAAGCACACGCACGCACACATTTCTATGTATTTAATGACGGAGAAAGGCTTTCGCCTAGCAATACATTCGAGTTAAAAAATAGTTATTTACTTAATGGCTTGGAAAGCTTCGAGAATTTCCATCCTCTAATATCGAGGTGAAATCGTACGATAATACGGCACTTCTTTAAAATCATGGCCGACAATAGCTGACGACAAAGCCAATTACAACAAGTAAACCTTAAATATTATCTTTTAATTAGCTCTCTCTCTCTCTCTCCCTACCAATCATCCAACTAGCCGGACAAACACTTGTCCACCTGAATTTTTTCAACAATCACCCGGAAAGCATAAGCCCAGCCTCCGCATCTCCCAAAAACATCGGCCATCTCCTCTTTTTCTCTCTCTCTCCTCCCGCCCCCCCAGGATCATTACTATATCAGGTACAAACGAGGTGGCGCCCCAAAGGGAACAAGTCAACGCCCCAATTTATCAGGCGGCCCTGCCAAAGCACCGCCAGCACTCGCTAATCAGCGCCCCCTACCCCTCCCCCCGACTAATTCCCGTGGCCTCCTTTCGCCCCGGCAATCTCGCTTTTTCTCTCGCAAACAGCTGAATTATTATCAGGCGTCGTCCGCGCGCGGAAGCGCACAAAGGATTCCCCTACCGAGCACCGACGATAAGAATTCCAAGTGTGCCGGGCCAAACGATCGCAGCCCCACGATCCACGCCCCTCCTCTAATTCTCGTTAATTCCACGCTCCCGCCCAATAACCGGCCACCCAATGTGTAATTTCCATACCCCCCCCCCCCCACTCTTATCTCCCGCGCATAGCCCGCTCGCGCGAATAAAGAGCGACCTCCTCTTGCGGCCTCCCGAGACAAACCGACGAGTCGGTTGTTTGCGAATGCGCGTGCGCGGGCGCTATACGAGGCGTCGACGAGCTCGTGCACTGGCCGGGTATTTGCGGCTGAAAATAATTCGAATTAACGGCTCAGACGCCGCGGCCTCCTCAACAGCCCAGAATTAGCTCGAGTTTTGGAAAAGGCCGCGACTTTTGTCGACATTTCCGGCCCGCGACGACTACGCCCGCCAGCTTTGCCGGCGAGCTGGCAAGGGCAGCGCAGCCCCATCCCTCGCCGTAGATTATTGCTGGCGGAAGTCGCCGAGAGCTTATGAATAAGCGAGCCCGTGAAAGTATCTCGATTGGCTGGCCGAGTCGACTCGCCGCGCGGCTCCTCACCACCTCGCGATTAATATGAGAAAAAGTGCGCTTACATTAGGTGGCCGGATAAGGTGGCCAAGGCTGTTGGTACCACTGGCGATAAGAGACCCCATTCGCAACATAAATCGTTCCCTTGGAGCTTCCTTCTCATAATGATTTTGTCGCTGTTGTTTGATAGGCCTCGGCTCCCGTACCTCGGTCCAACTCGTGCGAGGGCCTGAAATTTTCGAGTATTCGAATCTCGAGTCGTTAATCGCCATCGGAGAAACCGGCAAAATAAGCTTAAGTACCGAGAGCTCGAGGCACCAGCGATCTTCCTCGATCCATAGCCATATAGACACGACAAGTTTATCCCCGACATTCAAATAGTCGAGCATCCAAACATTAATATACCTACGTGGAAGCTCTAAGTGAGATAGACGCCCGACCGAAGTGCACGCGAATGTGTGCGAGGGGTGGGGGAGCGCGTTTTATCTCGGTTGCCTCGACTACACCAAGCCACACATAGAATTTTCGTGCGACAACGTTGGCGGCGTCGACCAAAGACGAGAAGAGGAAACCGGAAGCACTCGGGTTCTCCCTTGGCCTCCGTCGTCGCTCCATCTCACTACGGAACAAACATTACATGGGAAGTTGAGGACGGGAGGGAGGGAGAGGGCAAAAGACGTCGGGGGCCTGGGTGATTTAGCAGACGCGGCGTATTTGCGCTCGCTTTTGCCGCGCCATTACTGCCTCCTTCGAATATTGCGTTAAGAGACCGCGAGCCCCCACGCGATTTCCTTCCGCCCCGGGCCCCCCCCCCCCCCCCCCCCCCCCCCTCCTCTCTCCCCC
>JAPYYT010006504.1:0-17444 GCA_030522565.1 Ceratosolen corneri | reverse complement strand
CGGTCGATCGATTTCACAATCTTAATTCTGAATGCGTAATCTCAGTTGGCTACTAAGAGGCGAGACATTTTGTACATTACTCGAGTATTTGCTAGCTGCGTACATCCAAGTATTACTATACATTTCCTACTTCCCGCTGTTTACTAAATATAAATTCGAATATTTACGACGGTCGAGCCTGGGAAAAGTAAGATTGCAATGTCGCGATAAGACTAAGAGGAAGAGTAAGAGGAAGAGTAAGAGGAAGAAGAATAAGAATAAGAAGAAGAAGAAGAACAAGAGGAAAAGAATGAAAGAGGGGCGAAAAGAAGAGGAGAAAGAAGGGAGGAGCCAAGGGAAAACGGGAAAACAAGCGACGTGGAGCTTATTAAGAAATCATGTAAGGTCTACGGGATAAATCGTTAATCGTATGTAAATTAGAATAAAAATAAAGGGACTAGAGAATATAATCCAGAACGAGACGAAGAAATATAGACTATAAAGTGCGCGTGCTAAGAGGGTACTTAAAACGATTGGTATCGCCTCTCATACTCCGAATCTCACTTTAGATGTATATATTCACTTTGGCACGGCGTTGGCTCGGCGTTGGCTCGGCGTTGCCTCGGCGCATACACCGGCCTCGTTTGCGGATTACTGATAATACTCGTATAAGACCGAGCGAGGGTTGGGCGCTAGTGGTAATGGATGCTGCAGCCTTCTTAAACGTGTAGCCTTCGGCTATGAGGAAAGAGAGATCTCGCTTCTCGTATCCCTCTCTCCCACTACTACCTTCTTCTCCGCGTGCTCTCTCTCTCTCTCTCTCTCTCTCTCTCCCCCCGACACCGTACCCGATACCTCCTCCCGACCCCACCCCCCACCCCACCGCCGTCGCCACCGACCGTCCTCGCCACCCGCGCGCTCCCTTCCTACCCGCCAGGCTGGCGACATTATTTCTTACGCATAACGAGATTAGTTTAGTCAGCCAATAGTTATAGTGTCGTGGGTGGAGGCGGAGGTGGAGAAGGACGAGGATGTCGGGTATGGCAAGGCTTGCAGCCACTAAGACTGCATGTTAACGGACGTAAAATGGCGCGCGTGCATATAATACGATGTGCACCGAGAGATACGCCAAGTGCTTGACAAGCTATTATTTCGCATTCTTTGTCTGTATTTTATTATTATTTTGTCTCGCTGTATAATTGCCGGATTAGTTAGCTCGACTGGGGCGAGCGTACGCAGGTAATATCCTACCGGTGACTCTTGTGTGCCGTTGGCATACCGCGAGTCCCAGGATCGCGAGGATAAGAATTAGCGGGCACTGGGGGGGGGGGTAAGGCGAAGAAGGGAGAGGCGATAAAGCACACATACAAGACTCCGAATGTATCGACATTTGTTGAACGAGGCCGTGAGGAAGTAAGGGATCAGCCGAGAGGGCGTGGGGGGGGGGGATTTGCAAGACACTCGCGTACATTTTATCGCTAGAATAAAAGCCCCTGGAAATAGAAAAGAAACGAGGAGAGAACCGCACTGAGACAGAGATAAGGAAGGCACAAAGTACGTACAAGGAGGAGAACAATGGTAGTTGGATGGAGGTTGATGGGTCGCGGGCCGCGGAGCAATGAAAAAGCAAGGTCGCCGAGGAGGGCTCGAGGAGGACGGAGACAGGAGTATAAGAAGAGAGCGGGAGATGTTAGGGTGTGGGAGCGAGAGTTTGACTACCCGGTAAGAAGTCAGCCAGCATGAGCAGCAGCAGCAGCATCTCGTAATATCCGGCGGGCAACCGGGTTACGCTTATCTCTCGCGTGCGCTCTCTCGCCCCTTCGTCCTTCGACTGCGTCCTTTAGTCGCTCGACTCTCTTGACGCTCCTGCGTATAAGGATTTCGAGTGGGAGCGTGCGCTGCCACGGGGGCATCTCGAGCTCATATCTCGGTGCAGCGAGGGCTGGCTTTATCTTGGGTGGGTGGGGGAATAGCCGAAATCGCTTGGATTTTTGGTAGGGAAGCCGAAGGTACGGGAGGGGAGGGTGGGCAAAGTCGAGGATTCGGTTAATAATTGAATTTGCGAGACGGAGCTGTTGGCCAGTGAGCCTCGATGCCGAGCCCGGAACCACAACCGAGAGAGGAGTTTATCCGATTTGAGGAGATAAGAAAGGAGTAATTGGTCACCGGAAAGTCGAAAGTGTCCCGTGGCGTTCGTTCCTTCGTTCCGCGGCAATTTTCCGGCCAGGCATTGTCTTCGCTCGCTTGAATGTGTCGCCATTTAGCGAGGCATTTAAGGCTGGAGACGTCTCGCGCAATTGCGCCGTGTGAAAGGTGGTCGCGAGGGTGGGGGTGGGGGTGGGGTGGGGTGGGCTATTAGCCATTAGCTCGGCTATTACAAAATCGCCATTATCGTGAAAACTCGCCGGCCGTATTCGGGCGCCCGTTGTTTATGATTATTCCATCGCAAATAAATTTGTATATAAGCTTAGCGAATGGGTGCCGTAAAACATCCGAGTAAATGTATCTTCGTTGCACCGAGGAGAGATTTAGCGCGGACTTCATAAATTAGCGACCTAAGCAATAAATTTCGAATTCAAAGAACTAAGGTTTGGCCTTAAAGCGATAAATCTGTAATAAAGTTAAGCTAAATTTATACAGAGCTAAACGCCGGGGCGAAAAGAAAATGAGAATGCAAAAAGTGGGCCGGTTAGGTAAGAGTCGGAAGCTACGCTTTTCATCGGGAGGCGGGCGAAGGGCCCGCGATCATCTCCATGCCCATAATAATTGAAGGAGAAATAGTGCAAATAATTGAAGGCAGACGAGGCTTTATTCGCGGGGTCCTGAGGCCCCGATCAGCCCATCCGCTCGACCTGATCTCTGCCTCGCGTCCAGCAGTCAGCGTCATCGCGAGCCCCCGAGCCCTTTTATTCGCCAATCCTTAATTTTGGCGATTCGCTTTATTTACAAGAAGACGCCTCCTCGAGAAGTTTTCTCTGCACCTCGGGGCAATAATTCACACCCCGGTATCGTCTCGCCCCTGAGTTATTCCTCGGCCCGCGCCCAACGCTCTCCCGGCGAAATAAGAAAAGTAAGGGGGGCCGGGCCGAGCGGGATAAGACGCTACGGGAAAAAGGCGGCCAACGACGATCGGGATTATCGATTCGCTGAAATAGGAGAGCGCGAGATCGGGAAGCGCCGGGCAAAATAAGAGCGATACGCAAGCTTCTTAATTCCCCGATCGGCCTCCTCTCTCGCTTTCTCCCACTGCTCTCCACGTAACGAGATCTCCCGCGCGTGTATTGGTCGGGAAATTTATGCTCCCCGACAATAAAACGTCAGCTCGAAGAAGTGCCGGGCGCTACTTCCGAGCGCACTTACAGCTCTTCCTCGCCTACATTGCGCGACATGAAAATCTTTATAAGCCAAATAAACGCTTTGCTTGAGAGACGAACGGCCTTGTACCATACATACTTATATACATACATACATATATACATACATACATATATACATATATACATATACATATACATACATATATACATATATCCATATATACATACACATATACATACATATATACATACACATATACATACATATATACATACACACACACACACACACATATATATATAGATAGGTAGATGGATAGATGGATTTCCCGATTGCTCCGGAAGGCGCGTTTCCAGGACTTTATGATGTCGGTACTCTACGCATTCTGGGACATTATCAGTGCACTTATTAATTTCATCCCGTTGACGAATGTAATTAAGATCGTATTTAGAGACGCTTGGCACGTACGCGTCCCGAGCCACCTTTAATATGCACACGTACAGCTCTATCATAAGACGGGCTCACATCTTTATCCAATGATCGAGCATACGCGAGCTCGCACGCCAACTTGCGCCAATTTGCATAAAATTGTGGAAACATTTAAGGAATTGGGCTGTGTTGTTGGTGGCGGGAGCCGACGTATGCGTAACAATTAGGTGTCGCGTGGCAGAGCTGTGGCCGCACACTCGCGACTCACACAACTCCGTGGCTAAATCAAAATAACGCGCAACAATTGTCCAGCCGAGCATGGATAGCCGAGATAAAACAACATTACGCACGAGCAAACATCGAGCCAAAGCTGCTTCCACATCGCGATATCTCCGTATATAGAGAAAATATTAAAACATTCGCCTCGCTTATCACAACACGAGCGACAGGCATTTCTACAGCTAAGCCGACGAGCGAATCAACCCATCACATAAATAATACATCAATTAACGGGAATCCCCTTGGTCGAAAGCGAGGATCGAGTCTTGCGTGCACGCGACCGATTTCGCGCACCTGCCTCGTGGCAAGCAGAGTGGGTGGGCGGGCGGAGGGGAGGGAGGGGAGGGGAGGGTGGGGGCAGTTCGCTCAAGATAATACACGTAGAGCTTGAAATAAAGCGGTCGGTGTGTGTGTTTGTGTGATGCGAACTTCTGTCTCTATTCGCCATTTTACCATGGCCGCTGAACCCTTTGCATCGAGCCCCGCGAGGATGACTCGTCGCTTTACAAAACTGAATCTAACGTTGTACTGCCGTATGTATGCGGCGCAGCCGGGTGGGGCGGTGGGGGGGTGTAGAGGTGGTCGAGATAGAGTTTGTGCCGCGCGAGTTTGCTCTCTGGCGATTATTGTGCAGTTATGGAATTGTTGCATTGAAATATTGTGCGGCTATGGAATATGAGAATGAAATGTATGGAGGGGGCCTGGGCTGTTTTTCAACATTTTTTTTTTCTCTTCTTATTTGCTCGCCGATACTCTCTACAGATTATGCTAAAACTTTCGTGGATGCTTTTTCTGCTTTTTCGAAGCTGGGATGCTACGGCTCAAATTCGAAAGCCACCTTTGATTCTTCGTGGGTCTCTGCGCACTTTTCTTCCCTCGTTAATAAATCCTACGCGAATTCCCGTTCGTTTGATATTTGCATGGCGCTCACGATTGCATAAAACTCGGTATAATTGTCCCTTTCGGCAATAACAGAACTAGATACGGTAATTCTTGTAATGAACGTTAAATGTTTGATTGTGGTAGAGTTAGGAGACCGATATTCCAATATCGTGTGCTCGGAGCGTACGGATAGGATGAATAATGAAGATGAAAATTACAAATAAAATCTTTATGCTTAAATAACAAAAATCAGATTATCATTAAAAGGAGAAAAAAAACCTATAAGGTATAAAGCTGTTTTAAAAATAATGTGAAAGGAATGGTTTTTTTTTTTGTTTTGCGATTACTCAAACATTTTTCAATAACAAGAAAAGTTGTATAAATTGAAAATGTGTAAGGAGCATTATTTTAACAAAATGGATAAAATTAATTTACATGCTCGAATATATTGTCGCTTTCTCAAACAGGGAATGATTTTTATTGGAGGCATGCGATAACAAAAAAAACAAAAATAAAAAAAAAATACTTGATGGATTACATTATTTATGAAAATGCATATAATATTACACGCACATTGTACAAGCTACAGAAAATAAATTTATCACTACCAAACATTGCATGTATTGATAAAGACACAAGATAACAATCTTTAACAATGTTTTAAATACGTACAAAGTGTGCTGTGATTTTCGCCCGTGCATTTCTCTCCTCTCTCTCTCTCTCTCTCTCTCTCTCTCTTTCGTATTCTTTTTCTTTTAAGTTCCGAGTAAGTATCTCATTTTACAAATGATATGAACAAGAAACACAAGATAGCGATCCAACAAAGTAAAATCTCAAACTATATCAGCCAATGTAGAAAATTTTACTTACTTTTAACTTACGTGGGACGGATTGCATCCTCGTTGCAATACTATGAAACACTTATAACAGATCGCTAGAGATTAAGTTTGCGAAATGACGTACGCGGTTGACCCTAGCAACTTTACCTTAAAAGTCCTTTTAATCCGATCGAAGGGATTTGCTTTCAGAAAGAGTGAAAGTTCGCTTTTAAAATCGTCGAAGGAGAAAAGTCGAGAGTTTCTTGTGCGATATACTAATTATTCATGCACATTGTTGGCGATATAAAGTATCGATGCTAATGAGCAAAAATTAGTATTAATCCAACGTAAATATCGTTCCTCGTCCTTCGTCCACAATGTCTCCCACCCCCGCAACATTAAAAATCCAATCCAAATAAATCATAATAATACGCACTAAAAACATCTTATTTATGCGCCATTCGCAAAATGCAGATCGGTCCTCATTACACTTTTCTCATTCTCATATTGCTCTGGCCCCATTGCCCCCCCCTCTCCCACACACTCGACAGTCAAAATCCTAGTACAACCCCGGCACGCAGATTATAATATTTTCAAAGTACCATCCGGAGCAACGATACCATCTCGCTTGTTTATGTCTCTCTTTTCACTCGCATGCCCAGCCACTCGCACTCCATTCTAAAAACGCGTGTATTCGGGGGTGCAAATGGGAGAGCAATGGTCTGGCTAGAACTATCAGCGACAAACTTTTATGTAAATTGCGGCAGCCGTTTAAAGTCCTCCGAATTATCATTTAGTCGATCGTGCCCCTGGCCTTATACACTAGCTATTAAGCCCCGAGGGGGGTCGGGAAATATATAAGTGTGAGAGTGATAAAAGTAAATGGACGATTTTTTCAGGACGGGGAATTATTTTTTTAAAAAGAATTCACTTTGTCATTACCGGCCTCCACCCCTACAGATCATTTCTCTCAACATTTCCTTCCGGCTTTTTACCACCGCTCTCCCATTCTATAATTATTAACTTTAACGGATTCATACTGGACCTTCTCTCCTCCCCTCATTGTTACGGCTTAATTTTATTTGTATAATATTTTTCACTTATATGCGAGGATAGCTAAACATTTGTAGCGTAATTAACCAAATTTTTAATATATAACACACTGACGGCCAATTTGAAAAGAAATTATTATCGATATTTTTCCTTCTATTTTGAAAATATGTGGTAACATCAAAGTAACAATTTCATTAAAGTTTACATTAAATACACGCAACCACCCACACACACACACACACACAATTCGTTATTATTTATTTCTATACGTTAATGTATTGCATGTAATGGTATTTACTAAAAACGATGGTATTCACAGATTTCAATTGCAATAGTTTCATATATATATATATATATATATATATATATATATAAATTAATACCAAAATCCGGAACGTCAGAGTACTACATCAATCATAACAATATTAATATCAAATTTCATTTTATATTTTATATATTTTTTATTACATTTTACACTCTCCGAAAGTGCGAACACGATCATTGTTTAATTAAAAAAAATTATTTTCTTGTTAATAATTACGTAAGACTTCATTAAACGCATACCAATTACTATGCTTTTAATGATGGGTTAACATTTCGTGCAAATTTTGTATTAATTTAACATAATAATAGTAATAATATTTTGTGTTGATTTTCCAAATGTGCTTAATGTATTTAACGAATAAGTTGGAAGCTAATTAAAATATTAGATAAATATAAATAGCAAATAAAAGATAGAAATAGGTAATTGTAAAAAATGAGAGGCTATTAAATTTATAAAATAAATGAAAAGACAAAACAGCGTTGAATAAAATTTCCAAGAACATTGCCAAGTTTTAATGATTTTCGTCAATTGTTAGCAGCTCAAATGTTTCGATAATATATGATATTTATAATTGGGAAATAATGAACTTCAGAAAAATAAACTCGCGTACTTCAAACAGAAATTGTTATGCTTTTTTACTTTTTACAGTACGTGTTTTACCTTAGTAATTATAAATATCACGCAATGATCGATCGACAGTATAATAGGATTGCATAAAACAGTTTGTTCATATAAAATTCAAATAAAGGCTCGATCGCGTATTTATGCAAAAAAAAATTAATTAATATGCATATTAATGAAGTGTAAAAATCAATCGATATCTTTACTTATTTTATGGCGAGACTTTGCCGACCAAATGTCATTGAGTATATAGTCTGTATAATTGTGGAGTTACTGTGAAATTGAAGTCATGCAATGTTTTTGCATTAATCTATTGCTTTAAAAAGCTAGTTGTAAGAGTTTTGTTAAGGTTTCGAAAATTCAGCAATTTAAAAAGTGTTTGAAACCCTCTAATTGTTTCAGTAGTAACAACATTGTCAAGTGCGACGTACATTTGCGCTTTGGTGGTTGTCAGCATTGTTGACTCCTATTGGCCACCGCGTGGCTTTTTCATCAATTTTCCTTCCTTAAACCAAACTTACGCCTCCCTTCAAATGAAAATATTCAAATAGCGGTAACAAATAAATAAGAATAAATAACAACGAGAATGGATGTTTTAACTGAATCTCGGGCCTAAATTAGATCAAAGTGTGAAAGTGCGCGAAAAGGACAATAAAAATTGGAAAAGAAGGAAACGAATGACTAAAAAGGGAGGTGACTACTCGAGATGCGAACAACAATTAATCATAGTTCATTAATGATAGAAATTATAAACTTGGGGTATCGAGGTCTTACTGATGAAATAGTCGTCGTCGGGTGCATGAAGTGATGATTCTCCGCTTGAGAAACGTTAGCCGCCTAAATCTTAAGACAGAAATAACGAAAGAGTATAAAGTAGAGGTGAAGTCGGCAATACTTGGCACGACGAAGAGAGAAAAAGGTAGTGACCGAGTTTGGGCAGAGACAAGCTACACCAAAGCCATAGATAATCATTAAAATCGAGGGAGCAGTAACGGTAACGAGACAATTTCCGATTCGCCGGGAATCACCAGCTGTTATCAGTCGCGGTACGTGCGAGGTAATTGGCAATAATCGAATCTTACCAACGTACACAAATCCGACGGCTTGAGTTAATATGGATATAGTCGTGGCCCGTCTCCCCCCACCCTCCCTCCCACCCACCCATCTTCCCATTGTGCAGTGCCATTTGACGAATGACCGGGGCAAACAAATTTCTGATCGATAAGCTCGATCGCGCCCCTACTTACCAACGGTTTACGGCTTCGCTCGCCGCTATTTATTTAACGCTAGAGCGGAGAATCTGATTGGTAGGCGCCCAAATGTGCAATTTATAGGCACCAACGGCACGGGCCAGCACTTCCCTCTTCGTCTCGAACGCGTTAACGATGTCCATCTTGCCTCTCCATCGGCCCAACGGCAATGTCTGACGATGAAAACGGAGATGCCGTGTAGCGCCCAACCCAACCGCCAGCCCCCCCCCCCCCCACCATGCAAATATTCCCTCCCTCTCGTTAATGGCTAATAACCGAGAGCTCAGCGTAAAATGACAAGGCAGTCGTAGACGGGAATCTGTTTACTTGGCTCGAAACGAACGTGTACACCCTCGCCTCGCCCCTAACCTTACTCCTAGTCTACCTCGCACACGCACGCACACATAATACGACGGCCAAGCGACGGAGGAACATATTTCAGCGAGGGTTTCCCCGTGGCCCGGACTTCCCAAGTTGTTTCTCACGAGCTGTATCCACTCGATCTTTATTGGTCGAGTTGCGAAAGTGATGGGCGATAGGCACCGCTAGAGAAAAGCACTTCCGAGGAGCTGAAAACAATTGGCCACGAAGGAAGAAAAATAATCTACCAATTTGGCCGAATGACGGCTCGCCCAACGATACCATTTCCCTCCATCTCCCTTCTCCCTGGCAATTTAACGGCGCGCGACAAGCCTCGCCACAGATAATTCCTAAAATATTTAACGAGCCGAGAACGTGGACGAATAAAAACTCCCCCTCCACCGCGCGCTTTCCACCGGGAAAAGTTTACGCGCCTCCGGCCTCGCCACCCCCACCCCTTTCGCGCCTCTCCCTCGGCCCCCGCCACGTCGTCCGAGCATCACTTAGGTGGGCCGGGAGGCAAGGGGCCCGAGGTCCCCGGGCGAGGTGAGAGGGGCGGGCGGGGTGGGCTAGAATTTAATTAATGAGAGCCACCCGCGGACATTGACGGCTTGTTCTCGGGGATGTTGGCGAGTCTGGTTAACTGCGTCGCTCGAGCAGCCTCGACGGCGACAGCCCAACACCTTTTTTTACGAGCGCGACATCACTCCGATACTTGGCGAATTTTCAAAAGTGTTTTACGGCCGCTACGGAATGCTGCCTTTTGGCCAATTACACGCCACTTTATGGCCGCCTCCTCCCTCTCCCTCCTTTTCTCCTCCTCCTCCCGTCCCATCTCCCCTCTCCCATCTTCTCCCGTCCCATCTCCTTCGGCGGCTCACGAGTCGCGCGGCAATTTCACTTATTCGAGCCGCGCCGACTACTCCCCTCCTTTCGCATTTGCGCTTGGCTTGCGAAATTAAATAATAACACCGAGGCCGATCCTTATACGATAAGTTGCATCGCGCGTTATAAATTCGCCTCCTTGCCTTAACCTTCTCCTCCTCTTGGACGTTTTATGGCAAACGGGGACAAGCCAAAGACACCCAACACTTGCGACGAAACTTGATGCTTTATTTGTCAAAATTTCAGAACTTCATAAAGATGGGAATAGAGGTAGAGGCGCGTTGAGGGGCGGTAAAGTTTGCTTGGGCTGCATTGATAATCGATTGGGAGGAACAAACATAGCTAAAGACAGTGGGGTGGATGATGAAGGGAAGAAGAGGAGAGAGTGATGATTAAAGAGCGCAATGGCCACTCTTCTAGGAGTGCGGTGAGGGCGTTCAATCACTCGTTTTAACCAAGGACCCCACGCACCCACGCAAGGAATACCCGCTGCGTAGACACTACGGCTGCGTAATCTTTCGGGACGCTAACTCACCTCTACGAGAGTTATGAGGATGATGAAGAGGGGCGGCGGGCAGCAGGTGTAGTGGTCAGCGTAGTACTTGCGATCTCGCTCTTCGGTGAGAAACTCGTCGCCGATCATGCGGACCATCCTGCAGGAACAATGCAAGGGAGGTCGAGCTGAGCGTTGGAATTAAATTGCGCTCGGGACATGTGTGCGCGCCCAACTACAATGTCTCTTATTTACCATATTATTATTTAAATGCCGAGCCGTTATTCAATAAATGGCAGATTGTATCGCACTAATGAATCCGCTGCGAAATGTTCATCGGCCTAATGTAGCGTGTAATATTATGAATTATCAACGTAAATAAACTTATATTTTGACGTTATATTATATATATATATATGTACGTCAATAAAACGAGTTCGGGCACTTAGGGGCGTACTATACTTATAAATATACTTATAGGTACGCGTCGCATTACGACTTTGTGATTTATGATATTTGGTACTTTATTGAGTGATGATCGATAATATTAAAAATTCTATATTTAATTCAAAGCAAAATGCCAGCTGGGAGTATAAAATTTACATATTATTTCATGTTCTTTGATCGCATTTTCAATTACGAATAAATGAGCCCTGGCTCCATATAATGGCCCAGTTTTATAAAAAAAGGAAAATATTGCATTTAATGCGACGTACGCGGGATTCGTTATTAAAAGTTAATAAATACATTTTCTCGTGTTCTCCGACTGGCGCACACGAGTGCATGACAAATCGAGTTAGCAGCAGCTTTTTAACCCTTGATCGTCATAAGCGCTCGTATCAGCTTAATAGCTTTGAATTTGTTATTCATTGGAAGCGATCGGAATGAGCGAAAGTAATTGAGTGATGCTGTATTGCAACCGAGGAAAATGCAATCGGATGGCCCGTGGTAATTCTGGTCCACGCGGGTGCGCAAACATTATAATGGCGCGGGCGTCTCGGCAGACAAGCCATTAAAGAAAAGTTTCGCTCCTTCCTCGAGGAGGGGGGGGGGAGCCGAGCTTTCGAGGGTTGGTGGCCTCTTTTTGCCCCGCTTCGTGCTAAAGAAAATTGCATTCGGCCTGCCACTCTATTCCCGTGATTTCCGCGAAACAAAGACTCGGGCCGCGCATAATGCAAAGGGCGTACCACACTAATCCTCTCCGGGCAAAATTTATCAACGCGCGCACGTTCCCGTTGCGCAGTCTGCGCTTCTTTGCTTCTTTGCTTCTTTGCCCCCCCTCCCCCACCCAACCGACCGCTTCCGCTTCTTTTTCAGCCGCCGAGATTGAATGACATTACTTATTTATGAAAGCACGGGCTCAAACGTTAGGTTATACGAAAGTCGTGTTACCTCAACAATCTATCCTCCGTCTTAATTAGTCTCGATCTCGCTACAATGTCTTATTATCTTTAATAGCTGCATCCTTTTTGGATATTATTAATTAAACGAAGACTAATGAGTTTCTGCAAATTGATGTAATGGAATTAAAGTGAAAGGGCTGCCTCGTAGCTGCCCTGATTATATATTCCGAATCCATATACTCCGAGTGGCATTGAAAATACCAGTTGAGAAAATAAAATCCAGCCATTGTAATAAAATTTGCTTAACGAATAACGAGATTTCCACGCTTGCACAAGTAGTTTCGAGTCGATTGTTATTGTAGTTGTCCTTGTGAATATTATAAACAATGTTGAGTTTCGAGCTTTATTAATAGAATGCGTTAAATTAATTGTTCTATTTGTCAAAGTTGTGCCATTGAAAGTAGTCTTAACCGATGACTTGGATGATTGCAACATTTCCAATAATGCAATCATTTAATGCAGATATCTTTTTTTTATGAAAATTCAATCAATTTTAAATTTATCAAGGTTTTTGAAGTCCCGGAACATATACTTAATTCATTATCATGAAGTTCGGCGTCCTAGATATCTAGATATCGCTGTCCTAAATATCTTAAAATCTATTATATCGTTTTAACATTCTCATCGGCTGGTATATGGCGAAAGAGAGAAAGGAAATTTTTGATCGGGAAGAGCGGCATTCCTTCCAATAATCACTAAATAGCACATGCCTAGTACTTATTGCATAAAAAATGGAGAGAAATACATCATTACATAGAGTTTAGAAAGTAAAAAGTGCAATTTGACTTGGCGATTGAATCACACTGGCGCTTGTTTGACAAAGGCGCAGTAAAAAAGAAAAACAAACAAAAACAAATGAAACGAAAGTAAGCGTAAGGTAGAAGAGGAAGGAGGCGAGATCCATATGCCCTACATGCAATCGCTGAATATGTTTTTAGTGAGTGTCGTTTTATGGGCCGACAGCTTTGATATTTCATTGGTCATACACGAGATGCGGAAGTCGCTCGTAAACATTCCCTTACCCGCCACCCACTACGCCCTCCCCCCTCCTCCTCCTCCACCTCAACCACTCAACCCGACCGCCATCGCCGCTTACACGACTTTTGTTGACACGCGGGCGCCAAAGAAGAAATTCCGTTCCTCTTTATTTTGCATACGCTAGCTTCAACGATCGATCTCTCCTTTGTCCCTCCCCCCCCCGACCACCACCAGCCGTCCGTCCTCCTTGATAGATTAAACAATATGCATTATGAATGGCCATGCAGCTATTGCGTTAGAATAGAGGAAGGGTTTCGTTCGCTGGTGGCGTAACGAAAACATTTCTATATCTAAATGGAAGGAATACGATAACTTTTGTTTGGTAGGAATGAGGATGTGATGGAATAACGAGGCCATTCAATAAAACGAGAAATATTACGTGCTATTTTGTGGGGCCTCGGCAATACCCGGGACAATTTGGTATTTGCAATTATTATTACTACGTGGCAACTTTGGCGGTGTGACTGGATGGGGGAATCTATAAATACGAAATTAAGAAGGGAGGGACGCCATTTAATGAATTCGAGCTCGATATGAATGCCTTATATAAATATTCTTATATAAGCGTTCGGAATTGATCGAAGAGTAGTGAAATCCGAGGGAAAATGAGGCAACGCAGCATTGCGATTAAAAAGCATCAGGACGAGGTAATTATTATCGTGCTTGTTGCACTTTGAATTATCTCCCGAGTCGATTGACAGATACAGCTAAGAAAGCAGAGATCTATCGGAGGAAGAGCGAGAGAGGAGCGGCCCCAAATTGCTTTTTAAGACGTTTCGCCTGGACTGCACTCTTAAGCAGAATAGAATCTCTCCAAGTGCTGCGTAATAGAACATCGAGGGTTGGTTGGGAAGGCGAGGGGGGCGGGAGGGAGGGAGGGGGGGAAGGACATATAAAGAGGTCTCTGGAAGCGCGATCGATTTAAGCGAACAATAGAGCCTATAATATTTTGCGCTTTAGTTATACGAACGCACTCTATTATTCGAGCGATATTAAAAACGCTTAATTAGCCGTTCGTTGCGTAAGGAGGGAATAGTCGGTAGTGCAGAACGAAGCCCAAGTAGTGTGATTTTATAATTTTTTGCTTGTTTGTCGAAGGCGGCGGCTGGCATAAGGGTCTATCGGCGATTAGTTATAAGACTTCTATAAATTATTGTGCTTACGTTCGAGGATAACGAATGCAATCAATATGAATGTTAGATATAAGAATAATGAGCGAGTGCGGCCGTATATTTCTATAATCATAAGTTTATCTATGAATAATATTTTCATAATAAAGCGAGTCCGCAAAGATAATAGCTAGCGGGAAAATTGGAAAATTAAACTTTTTACGTAGCGACTCGTACTATGTCCGACATCAAAGTGCCTGGCAATTACTCGTTAAAAGCTATTTAACCATTAGAATCCGATGCAAGTTGATAAGATTACTATTTACTTAGCAAAGACTCGTCAACTTGCTATTATAGAGGGAGAAGTTGTGGATTGAAGAAAAATGTAACAAATATGGTCTAATATAATTTATGTTTCTCAGCTCGTGGTACGATTGCTGGCCAGTTTAATATTGATTGTAATATTGATAAATGGCTGATTGGGCCTGCATCGGGACTTTGAAAATACAAGCACCTCAAAGTAATGCACTATAAATTCTCTATGGAGCCCGGATTTCCTAGCAGAGAGAGAGGGAGAGAGAAAGAGCTAGGTGAGTTTACGCTGAGAGAGAGGGAGGGAAAGAGAGTGTGTGGGTGGGTGGGTGAGGTGGAGAAACACATGTGCACTTTTCACTAAATCGAATTTCGTGCGGGGGTCGCGAAGGGGGATGAGTCTTGGGAGAAAGCATCGCGAGGGGTGGCTCGTGCATTAGAGCAGGACCGCCGTATAAAATGAATAAAATGGCGAGGCCGGAGTGCGGCGGTGGGGTTGGGGCGGGGGGGGGAGGTGGAAGCGGCGGCTGCAGAGAATAGAATCCACGCACTCGGGTGTCTGGCGCGTGCCTCGACTTCGTATTGTACGCCCGAGGAATAACGGCATCGAGCCCCGACCGCACTCACACACTCGCGAGGCAAGTGTTGGGACGTGGATAAAGGTAGTCTCGAGAAAACTATGTTTCGCGCGCGTACCATAAGACGTGAGGCTTTACGCTCGGAGGGGCATGAAATTACACTCTCGAGTGCGCTCCTCGCCGCGCACTCATATTCGCTGCATTAGCGGTACTTGGGGGGGGGGGGCTTGGATTCATAAAATAAGCCGTAAATGAAGTGGCCCATAACGAATGCGGATTAAAAGTATTCGCCTCGTGATATTGTTATGCTCGTTTAATTTTTTTTCAGCTTTTCAACTCGGCGTCGAGTCAATTTATCTAATGACTATGTGATCCGCAAGCCCCGGCAAACTTACTCAATTTTACTTTAGACGCGAATTGATTCATAATTTATATTCCCGCCCCCCCCACCCCACCTATACATATACTAGCTTAACTGCGCTCTAACAATAAATTTACAATGGCCCCTCCACCCCCATTGGCTTTATCTTTTTTTCTTCTTCGTTCTTCTACGCTCCTTCTTTAACCTCGCGGCTCTATCAACGTCGCATAGATTACAAGGATGATGGCACCATTTTCGAATCCACGCACTCGCCAAGCTCTAATCCATGCTAAAGCAATGCATTACTTATTGTTTCAATTCTCCAAAGAGACTTTTTCGTCAAATCAATCGCTGCAGATCAAGCGCGAATTTCAAAAGGATGCAAATCTTCATTTTTTTTCAACTGTTTAGCGCATAGACCTATTTGCACGCAAATGCATAAATACATGAGACTCGAATGAAAATGACGTTATTGATTCGCTTCGAGTTCATTTAGCCCTTGCTAGCAAAAGTCCTTATACGTAGCAATGATTGAGCGTCCCTGTTGCATAATTTTAAGGCGACGATTTGAAGGAAGAAAAAAGCTGTCTTAACAATATTGAATGTGCGCCTTCTTCTTATGCCCATTGATAAAGTTGCCCACACCTGCGCAAATTCTCTTCTATGTAAATGTCAAAATTGCCGAAACCGCGCACGGATACTGCCGCGAGCATAGCGGCGCACTCGCACACATGCTTACGATAAAAATGAGATATCAGTGTGGATTGAGTAGCGTCGAGCCACCGGTTTATCAACGTGTCCGCGCTTTTGTCGCCAACAATTTCCTCCTATCCACCTAGCTGGCCATATTAATATATGAATATGTCGGCATATATATCCGTGCTCTGAGAAGTGCATCGTCAAACTTCTTGTCCAGTCGCAAAATACTCCAATAATTAATTACATGCCTGGCTGGCCGACACGAAGCTATCGACTCGCAAATGCGTTGCTCGGATTTATCTTCGTTAAATTAATCCGCAGCTGGCATTAGTGCACTTGAAGAAGCTCAAGACGTACATTAAGCGCAGGACACAAATTTCCTTGGGAAGAATAACGGGTTTTCACGAAATATTCAAAATGCTGCGTTGTACAAGCAAGTAATTACGCCCGGCATGGCTATTTATTAGTTTGATATAATATCAAATGCACGTGTCTTTATTATATTAGGCTTTCCGAGCATTAATCACTATCCGAGGAAAATCCATCCGATGGGTCTGCTGCTGCTTTGGCTTATTAAAACAAACGGACAAATAATGCCAATAAATGAAATTGTACGATGACGATATTCTTTCCCGTGCAATAATGCAAATAATTCAAGTCCGTAGAATAAATAATAGCGACGAATAATAGCGAGTAATAGCAAAATTTCTCGATATTTGAAGAGAAAGCCCACGCACTTTATCGAGCTCAGTTACAATATCATAAATTTTCATTTTCCATTCGAGGCAACGTGGCCCAAGAATTTTTATTACTCGGCCGTCACATTAGCGCAATATCATACGGCAAATAGGAGGAAAAATTCCTCGCAAGCCTCGATATCTCCGCCCTTTTCGTTTCATTACCGCTTAGACTCGCATTGGCATCGATGTGGAACAAGAATATTCATATATTAGAAATATTCGTGCACGAGCACGCGTGATTCCACCGAGATTCCACACGCGCTTTTTTCACGCACGAGCGAAATTTTCGCGAACATTCGCGAACATTCGCGTCCATGTGCGTACGTCCCTCTCTGCCCGAAAACTTGACCGCTTCCTCTCTTATTGGGACTTACGGCCGACCTGACACATCCTTTATGCACACTCGTCTACGGCTGACGCGCCAATAACCTCCATTTTATAATTCCGGAGGGTAATTTGGTCGATATGGGTGCGCTTTTCCATCATTTGCATACGGCGCCATTAATCCTTCT
>JAPYYT010006499.1:0-10074 GCA_030522565.1 Ceratosolen corneri | reverse complement strand
TATTATTTCTATTAGTTCATCACGTAGTTTTTGATTCGATGCAATTGAAGATGTTTTGTTTAAGGTTTTTACAATGCTGTAAGTACTTCACGATTATATTAATTAACAATATAGAAATAATACAATTGTATGCTTCTCTACACCAAGCAGTTTATCGTATAATAAAAATTACCTTTCTTATTTTCATGTTATGATATTCTAATACGATCTTTGTACTTCACTCCCCGTCTCCCGGCCCTAGTAGAAAAAGACTTTAAAAAGCAATCATTTAAATCAATATTATGTTAAAGGTTGAATTTTTGGTTTTTTCATCAACTCACAATACCTTTATAAGCATGAATGTACCGTATGCCCAAAGATTTATCGTCGATGCCTTCAGATTCATATCTAATAAACTTTTGCGTATTCAACATTTCACCTTTCCATAAAAATTATATCCATAAAAATTGAATTCTTTTAGATTTCTTTTATAGTGTGCAGTTAAAAATAAAATACTCTAAAGAATCAAACTGAATGTAAAAATCAATCGTGTGTACAAAGCTTAACAGCAATAGCCACTTATAGTCGTACGTCTGCGAGAGACTTGAGGCGACCGGATTCAATCAAAGCACTGTACCAAAAACTTATCTTTTCTTGCTGGCCGGCGCTGCAACCGCGCCTCAGTCACAACAGACTTGTTCAGCCGCACGCAAACGAGTCGATTCTAAAAATTAAGCGCACATAGTGGCTGCCACCAAGCGAGCAACAAAACGAGGAATGTACGATCGAAGGACAAGGCGGCTAGTGAGCGACAAACTGCATAAACAGAATTTAATTGCGCAGCTTTGGACGAGAAATGCCTCATACATGCACCAATGTATAAAAACGCGACAGGGGCTGCAAGTAGCTTTCAACGTAATTACTTTATTTTCATATAGCAAGGCGGAAAAATGGAAGTACCGTGTGAAAAGCTGCTTGCCGTCACATTCGCCTGGAGTTCCGACCCGCGTTGAAAGGTGAACGGATGGTAGAGATAAAGAGTGCACGGCACGTAAGTAACGCTAAAAAGGGGCGCGAAGGAGAGAGATATATATATAATGAGGTAGAAAATTAGGAAGGCACAGCTTCGAAATCATGGTCGAGACGCGGTTACCCAAAAGTGCGGTGAGTTCGTCAGAATAGACGCGATGGTTTTTAACTGATACAATGACACTTAAATGCAACGATAGAAGCGTTTTAAAGCATCGCTTTTCGAATTCTCGCGGGAAGATTAATGGCTTACAAGATCTATTTAGTAGTAGACGGCAATTTATAGTTAATAATACTTACTAATTTTAATAATAGCTTCTTACGAATGGAAGGAGAGTTTTTCCAATTCACGCGGTCATTGTATGTTTAATTATTGAAGAAACAACGAACAAGAAAGTCGAAATAATTATCGTGAGCGGTATATTCATTATTTCCATCATTATTCTAATTACCGTTATTGAAACTTTTTAAAATGATTCTTATAGCTTCTCGAATAACTTAAACATTAATCTAACCTAATATTTTCAATTTTTTAGATTCTGATAATAAAGAGGGCGTTTTACAATTTTCGTTAAAAAATTAAACTTTTTATTTCTACATTGCAAATATGTAAAATTATGTTTGATTTCTATCTTGAGTAATTGATTTTAAACAACTGTCCAAATGATAATATTTTTATTGTTTTAAATTTAAGCTTTCACTACGTATTTGCTTTAATAAAAGTGTATTTGATTGTATTAAAATTTAATTGTATTATACAAGTATTTGATTGTATAAAAGTTAAATAAGCTTATTATCAATTTTCCACTTATTAATAATAATAAATGTTATCTTAATTATTATAGATGAGTTGAACTTAACATTATTTAAGATTTCTTTAAAGAAATTATGATTTAATCGACTCTATTGCCGTCATAAATTAATAATGAAAAATAAATGAAATGTATTATTTAGAAATTCATAAAAAAGATATGTTATGTAACATTGAATTTTATTTTACCAATTCTGCTCCATAAATACTAAAAGATATCAATATAAATGTATTATGAAATATTACATTAAATTTCATTATACTTTATACGTGGCATATAATACAAGGAATTATATCAAATAATTCTTATGAAAAAAATTATGTATGTTTCGATTAGTAAAAAGTTGTGTATTTCTTTTTACACTTTATTTAGAAAAACAAGTTCATTTTGTAAAATATAAATTGCATAAACAGCATATTTCATAAAAGACTATACAGTTATACTTCTAGAGTTTATTCAATATTTCAATTTCAGCAAGTGATATTGCCTCGTATTATTATTATTAATAATATAAGGTTCAGTCAAGGGTATTGAAATAGATTAATGGCGCAAATGCTTACTAATGATTAATGAGGACGCCCTTAATTTGCGAAAGCGCAAAGAATCCTATTCATCTCTACTTTAAAGGCACATAAAGAATTGCTTTCTAGCACGGCGTCTCGTTAAAAGCATTTTCAAATTTTACTTATTCAGACATTACTTTCTCCAAGGTACAATCAAAAATTCCAAATAACAATATATTGTCGACTGGCGTCGAAGCTTCAATTCCCCGAATGGGCTAATTTCATTTTGCACCGAGATTAAAAAAATAAACAAAAAAACAAAACAAAGCTTCCCCAGTTGTTCAGAATGCCTCTGATTACGCGAGCTTGCGTATCAGCAATCTGTGATCCCTAACGACATTTTGCACAGAAAACTCGCGGACGTGATGATGAATCTCTCATTTGATATTATTTGCTCGTCTGAAATTTTAATACGCCCCGAAATGCGCGTCGTACGTGAGCGGCATGACGCCAAAAGAAAGGAATAAATGGGTCGAAGGGGGCGCCACCCCCTTTGACGCTATGGAGCAAAGTCTTATTCGTGGCGGTGGTGCGGGGCTTTGCATTCACATGTAAGCCCATGGAGCCAAAGCGCGAGGCGCTTTTTTTGTATTATGTATGATAACGGCACTGGCCCGCGCCACCTTTCGGCAATTCCATCCCTCTTTACTTTTTCAGAATAAATTCTCTTGCAAAGCTTTCATTAGAGCGCTTGCTTAACCGGTGAGAATTTTATAAACGCGCATCCTGCAAATTATATATCTCCTCGTATATTCATCCTGGCTCTTGCTTCTCTAGCCCGCCTCATCGCTTCCCCACTTACTTATTCATTCGACTAATTGTTATTACTCGCATGCAGAGTTAAGTACTTTTGGACCCCACGTTTGAAGCCGACCTCATTTAAATACAGATCTAATGACACGAATGCCACAAATTATACTTCATTGCGGTCGTCCTGATCCATCTGCTTATGAAAAATTAGGCGTATATAGCTTAGAAGCTCGAGCAGCTCTGCCGTAATTGTGCTTTACAATACAGCACGTATCGTTACAATATCCCCGTAAACCAACGCAACTCTTGTTTCAGATCACGTTTATTATCCATTTATCGGATGAGAATCGCTGGTAGATCAATTGTTTAATAAATAAGTGTGTGGCTGCATGCGTGTATGCATGCAACTTATAAAAGACCAAAGAAACGCGTGCAAATTAATGGTATACTTAAATACATGCTCTCTCTTTCTCACTTTCTTTCCAAGGTGTTCGTAAATTAAATCTAGTATGAACTTTTAATCATTACAAATAAATGTGTACAACTTACAACTAATTGCATGACTCATAATATATAACTTTCTCCTTATAATTACTTTTCATTTTATATTTTTGCTCTTTTCACACGTTTACACTCCACTGACTAGAAATTTACAATAAACAATGTCATACGACTAAGAAAAAATTTTAATAACATTAATTTCCAAGAAATTTACGGATCAACATTATTTATGTACTGCATTAGTATCTCATAGAATATTATAGACTCTATTAATGTGGCGTATTCTAATGTTTGTCGATAATAATAAAGAGCATATTGTTATTAATTATAATTATAATAATGAAAATTTTGTTTAATTCTGAATGATATTTTTATAGCAAATCATATAAACATAAAAGAATATTATAATGTGATAAATGTGAAAATTTATTAGTCTTTAATAATTTAATGTTTTTAGCGGCCAATGAAAATGAGACAAAATATTTTTAGAATTGTAACAATATACTTAGCCATGCATTCAAGAATAACTGTACCTAGCAATTATTGTAAAATATAAAATATAATCGTTTGTTTAAGTATTTTAAATACGTTTCTTATTTCATTTGCTAAAATTTTTTTAATACCATGAAATACAAATATGTATTTTAATAAAATTTATTAAACAATTTTCATAAATATATATTGTGTATATAGTTAATAACTTTAATTAATTCAATATTTTAAATACATTTTAATTTAATATTCCGGAGCAAAATTAATAAAAATATAAATGGGCAGGCTTATTTATACAATTATTAGTTCATTAGAATAGTTGGATTTTATGGAAGTTGTCAGTCTTGAATACATATTTCCATTTTGTTTTTATAAACTGTTACAATTTATTTGATTACACAGAAGTATAAATCTCAGATGTTATTATGTTTTAGGTTTATTATGTTTTAACTTAGATGTTTTAAGAAAAACAGCGTTCTGTTAGACTATTCTTATGACTATTAAGGATAAAAATATACACAAATTATGTGACAAAGATTCATATATTATATATTCTAGATTTCACTTATTGTATATCTTTATAATAAATCTGCATGATCACTGCGACGCCATATAATATATATTACAGTTTAAAGCCAATAAAGAAATGTTAATTGAAATATGAAGATATTAATCGATTAACGTAAATAAATGCAAGATATTAATAATGATATTTAAATTAGTTTATACCTTCAGCATACAAAGAGGTTGAAAATGTGCAGATGAAACTATTTGAATATTGTCTGAAAAAATTCGAAAACCATCTTATTACAAGGTTAATATGAGATTGAATCATAGCTAAAGCCATTTTAATTATTTAATTTTCAATATACATTATATTGTGACAAATTTCTAAATACCGTTAAAATTCGTCTATTACCATCGATAAAGACTTCTAAACATGGAAATTATTTCAAAACGGTAGTTGAAACGTGGCACTTTTATAATTAATTAATTTTTTTTGTTTATAAATGTATTGGACATTAAAATGTAAATAATAATAATTCATAAAGTAATTAAAAAATTCTTTTCAAATCAACATGATCAAAATGAACTATATTATTGTGTGGATTTTTAATATAATAGTAAATTCAACCACATGTATTTTGTATCAGAAAATATATAATAGTAATTGTACAATAAAATTATCTTTTGAGATTAAGAAGCTTCAAAATTACTTTTATTTAACTGTTAAATATTTTCTTTACATAAGTTCTTTATATTTATATATGTTCTACTAGGCGCTAATACATGTATAAAAAAGTCATTTTTGAAAAATATGGTGTTATATTTATAAAATAATATTTTAAATATGTATCTACTATTCAAATTAAAGTAAATAACTATTTTCTGATAATCAAATGACACATTTAAAGATTAAAATATATAGAGATATTATATTTGTTGCCAGTATCTAATCTATTTGGATTTATCATTATCATTACATTAAATGATTTATCCCAAACATAATTAAAAAAATAACTTGGATTATTAATTTATATTCATCTATATATTTAGATAGCTGTAAAAGTAACCTAGTAATTTTCTGATGCAATGTCAAGACATGAAAAATAAAGTACTTGTTCCTTACCTATAAGCTCCTCTTCTCCATGATAGTTTCATTTAAGATTTGGACCACCCTACAGAATCTCAGACAGAGAAATGTATTCCGCCCACGACATGGAAAAGTCAAGGGACGATATTAAGGAAACACGTAAGAATAGAGGGGGCGTCGTGACGCAAAGTTAAAAGCATCCGTATACCAAAGGGAGATAGACAAAGATGGTAGAGAGATGTACAGATAGAGAGGGGGGAGTGGAGAGTAGGAAGAATCGATTGCAAAAGAGAAACGTCTGAATTGCCATTCGTCGAGATATTAGAGTGGTACCGCCGATCCCGTAATCCGTTTAGAGACTCGCAAGCATTTCAGTACGCGATGGGCTTTCAGAACGCGATTTACTTTTCGTCTCAATCGAATGGGATTATTTGATTGACTTTATCGAACTACTGCCCGCCCTTCTATCCCCCACTCACACTGATACGAAAGTGCTGCTTCTTTGTATTTTCACGCTTCGATCAAATTCTTATTTATCTGATGTATCAAATGATATAATTATTAGCTAGTAAATATCATCAGTCAATGATTGATTCGCGGAGTCATTTCTTAGTTATATTTTAAAATATATAGTGCTTATATTGAACATGTAAATCATTTTTGACAAGTATTTTTGATAATACTCGATTTTTAGTTCTTTTATATCAATAGCCGTATTATTGTTCAATAAGTTGAGAATAGTCTTATTTTAATTGGAATAGATTTATTAACCTATCTGTTGACCTATATATAATATAATAACCATATATTTAAAAACGAATGCCATTATATTATTAATTAATTATTATTTAAGATGATAATAAACAGAGTATAATTATATTTATTTCGTCAAACTATTTACAAATAATATAGATTTACATGGATAATATGAAATGATTTGAAAAATATCTGATCATTTTGATTATAATAATATAATATTGTAATGGAATGTTGATTTCTTAAATCGTAATATATTATTATTTTATTAAGCAAATATATAAAATTATGAAGAAAAAGAAACAAATCGCCAATAACAAAAATATACAGAGATATAAAAATAAATGTTCAAATTTCACGAAAATTGGGAACTGGTGGTCCCCATAGTTCCTACAATCTCTTTGCCTTCATTTTCGTCTTTGATTTAGCTTTTTTTCTTTACTAACTACCAATTTTAGTATGAAATTCTAGCACGTGCGCACAGAGGATAAAGTTCTTCGCCCTTTTAAAACTTTTATCGACGTTTTTACCCTCAACTTTCATAGGATTGCATAAGAGAAGAGAATAGTGAATAAAAAAATAACGAAAAATGAATCTTGGAATTTCGATGAAGACAACAACAAATTTTATATTATAGATTTATCAATAAATTCTTATTTGTTAAAGTTTTATTTTATTATAAAAATTATAAATTTATTTAACAACTGAAATAAGGATTAAATTCGTAAGTTAATTTTTTCATTAAATTTATATCCACGATATTTAGTAATATTTTATTTTATTTTAAATAATTTTATTTTTATCTTTCCATCTTTGTCTTTAGTTATTAAAAATGCTTTTGTACCAATTTTCACGCTACTTGTTTCACTTGTTCATGTTTGTACTTAAATTATATATGATATTAGCATTTATATTTCCACTACTATATCACTGTAATATGTTGATAGAAAATTGAATTCGCTGCACCTTTATGTTTAAATAATTATTTATGTACTTCTGCAATATTTAATTATTGCTAAGTTTTCAATTTTTATTAAAATAAATACTTCTTAATAACTATATAAATTCGTTTAATATTTAGTATTACCGAGTCGATTATATTTTTATTTATTTATTGATAGCTTATGAATATATTTCTATTTTCTATGTTATAGATAATATTAATCGAAAATCATTTTGTAGATAATTAGAATAATTTACTTGGTGGTTTTTCTCATAATCTTATTAAAATTTAATTAGTACTGCCATACACTAAAGTTTTATTATCTATCTTTCAGTGTCCAAGTATTATTCATTTTATTTAACATATTTGCAAACCATTACAAATCTCTATATTTTTGGCTTTAAAATATAATGCGACTTACTGTTTAATGAACCTTTTAATACCAGTGAGTATGGCCCATAGATCGTTGTTATATTCAATCATAAATTTATATTAATTTTTTGTAATATATTATTATCAACATTTATATTTCAAATACATGTAAACAATAATATATTAAAAACCGTTAACGAGACAATGCTAATTATACAATATTGTTTCTTATGAACTCTAATATTTATTTTGCTGTTAAAGTTAAAATTTTGCATAATTGTTCCATTCACGAGTCCTTTTTAAATCAACCATAACGCGATATAATTTCAATTAACTTTATTTATACTTAAGTTTATGTTTAAGCATGCACAAAATTATAAAATTGAAAATGAATATTGACCAACATTCTAATTAAAAAAGTCATTTTTTTTTTAAACTAATAAAGGAAAGCCTTGGCTTCAGAAAGGCGATTCACTTAACTCTGAAGCACACGTCTCCATTACGCAATACAGAAGAACGAACTCCATCATAGAGAACAAGTTTTCTCTCTCGCTACCCCTGGCTCGGCAAGCAGCTTAAAATCATGGAACTAAACTAAACTCTCCTCTGACAACTGAAATCCGGCGATGACTCGAGCGCAAATGCCCGTTATTCGCACGACTTTTGCTCGCTCCATCCCTTGCCTCTCCGCCCTCCAGCATTAGCTGCATTTGCCGGAGTATGCTTACAACTATACCTTTGCTTTAAGCGGCGAAACAAAAAGCCGTAATCCCCTCGTTAAAGTAGTTGGTCGTGCTGGAGACGACGCCATGTGCATCGCGAGAGACAGAGATCCGTGTCTAGATGGGCGGGCAAAACACGAATCATTGGGAAAAACTCTATTTCTAAATAGGCGATTGGATCTATTGAGATTGTTGGCTTTTTGCACGAAGATAAATCGTTTGTCGCTCTCAGGGTGATCAATCCGCCCGTTTAATCCCCGCATCGTTATACGTTTCTCTTAACTTAGCAATATTTGTTATTGTGGCGGGGGAGGGATGGCAATGGGGGTGGAGGTGGAATGGAAAGAGAGAGTGATCGAGCGAGAGACAGAAAGAGAGGATGGTAGAATAAAAGAAGCCCTCAAAGGAGAAAACATGGATGCTTCGATTAAGTTGAGATGGATAAAATATAAAACAAAAAACGAATAAAATGACTGGCAAAACAAATGTCGACTGTGTTTTAGTGAAAAATGTTAGTAAAAAGGTTTAGCAACACTGCGCCACTACTGATATGAATTTTCCTTCTATAATGTCTATAACTAGAAAGAAAAATTAAGTTAAAGGTAAGCAGAGAGAACCAAGAGATTTTGTCCGTCCGGGCTTTAATTTTTTGTATAATTAATACAAGATTTAGTATCTTAGTTAATTTGTCTGAACTACTTGTATTACTAAAATTGGAAGAAGTCCAATTTTAATTTAATACTAGGGCTTTAATAAAAATTATATAAATATTTTAAAAAATTTATATTAACTAACTGTTATAGAAAAGGATTAAAAGGGTATTTCATAATTTTAAATTACTGTTGAAATAATTCTATTAATATATTTTCTTTCTTAATTTATATTTCTATAATTTTCTAATTTCTTCTGCTATTAAGATATTGCACATGTCTTGAACTATTTAGTTGTATATCATTTTTTATTTTACGGTTACAAAAGTATTTATATTATACGCTTTTAAAGCTTTTATAGTAGAGATTTTTTCATTACATACATATTGACGCAATTCGTATCTTAATCAAATACATTTTTTAGATTATTTAAATTGCTTACCTTTATATCAATTTGTAAAATAATTTAATAAAAAACTTAAAAAAAATTAAATAACGGCCGATCTTATTTAGAAACCTTACATAAAATCCGATACTTAAATTTCAAATATATCCATTTTGTTAAGTAAAAATATAGGAGATGTAAGGTATTATACGCTTGAAAATTGAATACACAATTTTTTGTTGCTGTTGTTTATAATAGAGCGTCTCAATACGATCATCCTTGCATCATAATTACAGTACAAATCTAAATTAGTAGAATGTATAAGTTCATAAAAGATAAATTACAAGTTGTTAATATTATATTAAATATAAATAATATGATTCAATTTATTATAAATATATATTGAATTTGAAATACAATTTAAATACATACTGATACTGATGATTATATGTCAATAATTCACATTAACTGCATATTACAAATATAAGATCAATTTAAGATACTATAAGTATTATTGTTCGGGCGT
>JAPYYT010006492.1:0-11551 GCA_030522565.1 Ceratosolen corneri | reverse complement strand
CCCCCGGACCCGCGCCGCCACCGCCACCACCGCCGCCGCCGCCGCCGCCGCCGCCGCTCACCAAAAAGTCACAATGTACACGCGCATACATTATATATATAACGCAGAGCCGACGCGACGCTCCCTCGCATAATTGTAGAGTGGCGTCCGCGAGTTATTTGCAAGTCACGGGAGCTTTCAGGCGTCGCGACGCTTGGCGCACAGGAGCGTTTAAATGTCGAATTTCATCCACAGCTGTGAGTGCGACGTTTGCCGCAGTCGCAAAGGTGGGACGAGCCGCGACCAACTGCGCGACTATTCAAATTTTTATTAACTGTAATTCTGATTAATGTAATAGCGTGGAAATAATTACTGCCAAGTATCCGCAAATATAAAGTATTTGGATTAATTTAAATGGCGCATTGTTGATTCGAGGTGGCACTCGAGTGTGCATTTCGATGCTCTTTATGGCGATTCTATAAATGTGCTTTTTTTAATTTGTCTTATGGCAAATTGAATTAAAGTTTATTTGCCAAAATTGTTAAATCTACAATTTAAACAAATCTACGCTAATGCGAATAAGGGCGAATTTTCATTATTATAATAATCATGAAATTTTTCCAACTGATAGATGGATATGACGTTTCTTTGAGAGCATTTGCTGTTAAGAACTTGCGTACATTATTTGTGTGAGACGGAGAGAGTTAGAAAAGTATTAATGATATGTTATTTAAGAAATTGCAGTTTATCCAATTCGGGTTTCAACGACTATTTAATAGAATTTCGAGCGCTCGTAATTCCAACGCTGAAATAAAAATATTTATTGTAAAGTGGAAATATTCGAAATAAACATTTAATTTATCAATATTACGTAGATTATTATAAGCGCTATCCACACTTTGTTTCTCATTAATTATTGTTGTCTATTAATGTTTATTAATCGTTGGAGTACGAAAAATCATTAAGATCTCACGTGTAATAAAATTTCTGCAGAATCCATCATAACCGAATGAATTCTATTCTGTCTGCTATCTGCCATTCTTTTCACCCTCATACATCTTTTCGAAAATCCATATGAAGTATTAAAGACAATATTGAAATAAAATTGGAAAAATATTATGCAATTTATTATTTTTTAATTACTGTTATTTATTAAAGGGAGGAGAGGCAGAGAAGTAGAGAAAACGAGAGCCTGAGAGATGGAAGAGCGGAAAAGGAAGGGAGAAAAGGAAAAAATAAGATCCTTTATTACCAATCAAGATACAAATAATATTTTATATTGGCTATCATTTGCAAGATTTTTTCATAAACTCGACTATCGTTTTCAATTAAAGAATTTATGAAAATATTTCGGTACTCTGGTGCCGTTAAATTAAGGGGGAAGAAGAGAAATCAAAGAATTATAGAATGCGATAAAGATCGATTGACCACAATGTGACAAATTACTTAACAATAAGGCAAAGTTAAAAACAAATCAGTTAAACATAGGCAAATATTCCATTCCAATTAACATTTGACCAACAAGTCTTGTAAATTCTACGAAAACTATTAAAAAATGCTCTGTGCGTGTGCGTGTGCGTGTGTGCGTGTGCGTTGAAAATAACTTTGAGGCTATTATGATTGGAAGGAATTGGTCGGTTACTTTATAACTAAACGAGAGAACAAAAGTATGCAAAGAAATACAGATTTGCTCCACAGGCCATACAGAAGAATAATGTCTGTGCGTCTCGCCGACGAGAGAATATAAATGCAAAACGGGAGAAGCAAGCAAGAAGCTTCACTGCGCCCACCGATTCGCAAATATCTGGCGCACCGAAACCGCACTCGCCGCATTGGCTCGAAGCAACCCGCGAATTCGATTTGCATGTTCCCTAATTAAGGCCCGCAATTAATGAGAGTCGGCACGAAAGATGCTCCATACCACGATAGGGATTCGGCTAATTACGCCCCAAGCCCCTCCATTTCTCTCCACTGTAATCGTCATTAACGACGTTACTAACCCTCCACCTCCACCTCTCTCTCGCTGGCGAATTCCCTCCCTCTCTCTATTCTTCTCTCTTATCGCCTTATCTGCCTCACGTCGATTCGTCGAAAGCCGGAGGAGCCGCTTAATCTCTTTCGACATTACCAGCGCCATTCGCGTTTTCACCCACGAACGTATTCAAAATTAATACATAGCTCGCGTGTTAGCGTCTCGCCTGAATTCTCAAGCTATTCGTCGTCCCTGCAGTGGTAAAAGTGCGGCGGGGCTACACACGGTGTGTGTGTGCGTGCGTGCGTGCGTGCGCGCGCGCGTTTGTACAGACGCAGCGGCGACGGTGCGCCTCGCGAACAGAATTTTAAGCGATGCTCGTGTCCGGAAATTAGGAAGATCCGATATCGCTCCACTGGAATTATAACTAACCTCATTATTGGATGAAACGAGTTTATGTCGGATGTATAGGAGAGAGTGAGGTTGCGCGAGCGCCGAGTCTAAGTAAGATGAAAAATAGCGGCGAGGAGCGGGGGAAGGGCGAGGAGGGCGCGGGAAGCGTGGGCTTGGATGCGTGGGCTTGGATGCGTGGGCTTGGATGCGTGGGAGGTGAAGTTGCGCGGATGTTCAAAGGGAATTCAAATGGTAGTTTGAAGGAAGAATGTGAAGGAATGGGGGAGTAAAATTTTATTCGAGCATCGCTTAATAGTCGGGGATAAATTAAATAATTAATTTTGCCCGTGCTAATACTAGTTTTAACCGAGATTAAAATTAACAGGATTTACGATTATGAAATATGTATTGGGGATATATCGGGATAAGGATAATTAAATAACGTCGCCGCCAAAATATTATAAGGAATCCCCCCTCACCTTAGACATTACTCGGCGTAACTTTAAGAACTTAATTCTTGGAGGTAATTTTCCGGTAAGAAACCATTTCGAGCCATTTATGCAAAGATTATGAAATTAAAATTTTTAAGTGTTTTCTACAACTACTCATATACGGCAATTTCGAAGTCATAAAATCCACAATTGAAACTTAAATTAGAATAATAAATGCAGAAGTTTATTATGCCTTTAATACCCCATAATTATCTAGATTTATATTCTATTATTATTTCATTTGAGATTTTTCCTCGTTTTAACAATAAATTGAAAGACATATATATATATATATATATGTATATGTGTTTATAAATCCGTTATCTAAAACAATGTAATATCTACAATTTATCCTTGGCCGTTAATTATTAAGATTTCTTTTCACTCATTATCAAACATCGAGTCCAAGCTCCATCATTAATATTTTTCTCTATCAGACAGAACTATTTCAGTTAAAATGCTCGACAATAATTCGACAGATACACACACCTGTATGCGTACGATTAAGCATATGCGTGTATGCGCGTGCAAAGTCACACACACACACACAGAGTTGCGCATGCCTGCAGACAAACACACGCGAAAGTACATAAATAGGTCTCTCTGCTTTTCTTGCTCTCTCGTGCGCGTACATTCTTTTTACTTTCTCCTCCCAAGCTTACAGTACAAGAAAAAGTTTGAACAAAAATTGTACAATATATCAGCATTTTTATGATATTCTCCTACTGCCCCCCCCCAACCCCAACCCCCTCGCCGCCACTTTTTCTTGTATACAATCCGCCTCCCTCAACGTTCGACCATATTTCCCGTTTTCCCCTCTCCTTCTTTTTGCTCATTGCCCCCCCCAAATAACTCCCCCGCCCCACGCCGCCGCCACCGCCGCCGCTCCCGCCAAACCATCCAACCGCTCCTCTCTTATCCCTTAATACTTTCGTTTGCCTAGCTGACACTTGATGTATTCCGGATTAATGCAAATGGCTAATGTTATGTTAATGTCCTCACGCGTTCGCTCACTCCCCGAGAAACTGGCGAAAGGAGTGGGAAGGACGACTGGGACGATCCAACGTAAATTCACCAGTTGGAATAATCCCACAGCCGTTAAGAGGCGTTTCCTGTTTGAATCAGAAGTAGTGGATCCGGCCTCACCGGCAAATTACTATTTGTTTTCACAAAAGGTCTACTCACAATATTAAACCTTCAATTTTCAACTTAACTTACAACCCTGTCTTTTTCACTTGGCTTCTTTCTCATATACATACGCCCGCGCACCAATCTACGTAGATACAACTGACGCGCCCGTAACTGTCACAATACACGTGGACGCGCACTTATTCATATGAGCTTCATCAATGTGGGTGAAATTTTGTCAATTGCACGTACCGCATGAATAGACGTACAACGCTTTTATATGCAATTTGTCATTGCACGAATAATACGACAATTTGTAGGCTTTGGTGCTCTTTGTCCTCATTATATAATATTGAGAAGAATATTGAAATGAATGTCCTTTCGACAATTGGTGGCATTAATTGTTAAATATATTGGCTGTGCACTTAACATTTATAATGTAAAAACAGCGATTAGAGTGAATATTATTCAGTGAATAATTAAAAAATTCCAATTTATGATTTTTGAATGCGCCGAGTCGTGCGCGTTAACAGAGTTAAAACCTAATTTTGGTGTAACCTTTTCACAACTATTCTTATTACATTTGGAATGAAAATTATTAGTAAATTGTCTTGAATTTATAATGCCGATTAAGCATTAAAAGATTCGCGGCTCAATTAAACATTTATTAAGATCGTGCAAAACTTCATTAATGTTCAAGGTTTTGCATGAATTTAAATTCCAAGAGACAACGTCGTTCAACTACCTACATTTTCAGCAATATGTGTAACTGTTTACATGTTCCGTCAATTGTTATTGTAAAACAGTGGATTTCATAAGATGCCCAAAAATCTCAGTAGTGAAAATCTTTGCACGTTAATGCTAATCGGGAATAAGAAAACAGGCTAATTAAATCTTAGTTGGCGCGTGTGAGTGGGGGCGCGTGCGCGCAGGCGCGCATACACACGTGGATGTGGGACTCTGCGCGCGTCGTGCATTAAAATTTAATTAAATTTAATTTTATTCTTTCTAGTAATGCACGTACCTTCTCGGCGCATATAAATCCAGGCCTCACGCACATAGAAGAATACTAAATATTTTAACGCTTCATTGATCTGGAATACTTCCGTTGGCCAAATTAATATACGTCTGAGTATCGATTACTATTTTTTCTTTTGCGTTATAGTCATACGATCTCGGTAGAATCCAATTGATATAAACTTCAACGAAATAATTTGCAACCTTTTAAAGTTCAATTTAACCATTTTAATAGTGTTCTGCAAAGTGATATTGAATACCACGGCAGGGCAAAAATTTAAATAAAATCTAACGTGTCTGTGTGTTGTGCACTTGTTGAGGTATAATAAATTTTTGTAAATCAATGCGTCCTTTTCCCTTTCACGTTCAATTACTTTTTTGCGAGAAACATTAATTGCACGCAAATAAAATCGCGTAAGCGAAAAATCAATAAATACCTGTGCACGATATTTATTGAATAAAGGGCAAATTGAAGCAAAAGTAAAAGGACGAAGAGAAAAACAAGTGAATATAGACAAAACAAGAGGGAAAGGGGGGAAAAAAGACTAGTCAATATTAATGAAACTTTGTATAAAATATCCGACTAGGTTAATTTGTAATCATTTTCTAGGAAAATAAACCTCCGCTCTAATCACTCGGATAGCAGTCGAACGAAAAATGTCTATCGTCTCGAGCTTGGCCAGTCCCGATAAGCAACAGAGCCGAATAAAAATCGTAACCCACAGCAATTAACATACATTGGCATTAACAGGCAAAGTATAACGAGCGCTGGTGGCTGGCGCACAGGCGCACGGACGCACAGAGCCACACGGACGCAGAGAGAGAGAGCGAGAGAGAGACACACATACACACAGAGACAGGGGGTATTTGCCAGCGAGGGGCGGCAGTTTCGCACGTTGATTCGGGAAGGTTGAGGCGTGCTTTTGAGTTGGGCTCGCCGCGTTCTCCCTCGTTGTGTCGCGCACTCGACTTTATCGTCACTCGAGTTTGAAACTCCGTCGCGAGTCGAGGCTTAAATTGCAAATCCCCCCCCCGAGCAACTTTACGATCGGGTTGCAATGGGACGGGGTTTAGGGGACAGCCCGACGACTCCTTGCGACAATTCAGATTGTAGCTTTGAGACGGTGGCGCGATGAAGTAATTAAGGCTGTGATGCCAACGGGAGCCGCGCAAGCATGTCGATGGGGCATTACATGGGCGTGCCTCGGCTATTGCCAACATGATTAATGCGAGAGTGACACACGTCCACCGCATCCTTCAAGACTATTCCGGCAAATAAGTGATATTCGGCCCCACTGATAAAATGACGCGGCGTGTCATTTGGCGTTAGTTGGCCGCCCAGTACAATGAGAGGCTGCTTAATGGCCGTTTCATGGTCATATCGAATGCGAAGGAAGGCGCTGATGAATTGCTTGCGCGCACATAAATTGCCCTGTCGAGATTATAATTATGCTCTGGCGCAGGCCGCGTGTGCAGTTTGCCTTATAATTTCTGCCCCACTGTGCTCGAGGGCCGCTTTATAGAGTCCGAGGGGCGACGACTCTTTGTTGATTGTCTTTTCAAAGCGAAACCGAAAACAAAAAAAAAAAAAAAAAAAAAAGACGCTTATCGCGTTGTTACTATCCGGGATAGCGTGTATACCGAGACAACGTCATCGGATTAAGTGGAGTTTGGCTAATGTTGGCCAGATCGGGCATTCGACTTTACGACGGCGCGCTTTATTTATGGCCGCGGAGTTTTATTTCAGGACCAAATATAAGTACGAACTATCGGTGCGCGAGTGATTCCTTCGTAGACAAGTGAAATGTTGCCTAATACGGCCGCCTCACTCGCACTTGCACGATATTTCTCACCGCCTCTATTTTTGTTTATGCTTTAATACTTCGTCCCAGTAATATTTGGTTATACTTTGAACTATTTCCTTAACCACGTGATTCGATGACTTTAATCTCGTCAAGAGTTGCATTGCTTAAACTCTCATTATTATATAAATTGCGTTCGATTGGCAAGTATTTCTTCGATAAAGCCACGTACTCTCCACGTTTTTAGAGATTAATATAAATGGAAAAGAGCATGAATTAAGGACGAGAGGCATATTATTGCTGATCTTCTGATGTTATTACGGTATCGTGGCTCCGAGTAAGCCAACATTTGCTTCAATTTGTAATATAATATAATACAGCAGGGCAAAAAAAAAAAAAAAAGCATCCATAAATCATTATAACTCCATTATCAATGTTTTATAATATAAACAGTATAGAATAGTAATTTATTATTTTGAACAAGACGTAATGTAATTAATCACGTCATTCTATAATTACGGGGTAGTAAAAAATAAGCTCCTGAATTTCTTCTTCGAGTTATCACGAGGAAAAAGTTACAACTTTCACTTCGTATTAAACCTGGCGAGGAACGACCAACCAAACACTCACGATCATCGAGATCGGAGGTGAAATGGCCATTCAAGATAATGACACAAATAACAATTCATGGCCATTCCAGTTCTCAAAATGCTAATTCTGACCAATAAGATACATCAAGCACGCACACGAGCCGCAACGAGCTATGAAAAAGCATTTATACATGGCAAACTATCGAGGCTTCCAGACGAGAGCCAACTACATATTTCAAATACACTTTGGTGTGCGTGCGTGTGTGTGTCTGTGGCTCACGATGTACGACAATTAATTATCCTGCTTTCATATAACCGCAGTAGGACAGCAACGATTTGTCTTCATTGGCGACAAAACTTATCATACAACCAGAGCCAGCAACTAAAGAAAGAGAATGGAAGAAAATGATGAAAGTATGAGAGGGACGAAACGCGGCCAAGAACATCAACGAAATTATTAGGAATGGAAGATAGACGGAGAGAATGGGAGAGTAATGAAGAGGGGTGTGGAGGGTGGGTGGAGGGAGAAGATAAGGGAAGAGAACAAGGAAATAGTAAAGAAATTGAAAAAGAGAAAAGGCAAACTAGATTCAAAGTTCAACCACAGTGGAATGTAGACAAAGCGAAAGTGTCGACTACAGGATAATATATACGGGAGAGGAAAGATGGATAGAGAGACTGGAAGAGCAGAAATTATGGGACATTCTAATTCATTCTTAATTTTTTTACTGCACCCGTTTAATTAGGACTCTTATAATTGTCGGACTTTGAATGAATAAATAAAGTTTTCAGATTTGAAAAAATTATTCTTTTAATTTCGAGACAATTGTAGAAGCGACGTGGTTCACTTGGCTGCCTTAGAATCCCGAGACTGTCAAATTCAAATGACTATTTTATAAATCTGCCTGACCTAATCTCATTATACTCCACTGGCACTTACCTACCTCATATTAATCCTATTAGTTGGAATTTATTGACTTTTTTCGTTTTCCCGATCCACGGTCATAATCAATGCATTTAAACAATTTCTTATGCCTTCCATTGTCGAAAAGTCAACGATTTCATTTGCATGCTCCGAGGGCTTTCAGCTTTTTTCGCATTTGATTAAATGTTTACACATCCGAGGGTAAAGCTCTCTTGTAAATTAAAAGCAGATACGTGCAGCCAAAGCACACGAGTAGATGAAAGATTTTCCAAATTCATCGTATCGCAACGCTCTCATACACTCGCCAACCGTGGCGATCAAATGTGAGATTCAATTTTATTAGCTCAAGCTCAAAGCCCGTAATGTGCTGAAGATTAATCGATAGCATCAGCGATGATTGAAGCCACTGTGTCTCTGGGCTCGCTCTCCTGCTGCACGCCAAAATCAACGGACAGAAAGAGTAACGAAACAATCGAGGAAAAGAAATCGCTCGCCCCTACTGCACAGATGCACGCCCCCCACCCCCACCCCCTACACGTGTATATCACGATATTTATCAATTGTTTCGTAATATTGCGTGGCCATTCGTCAATGTTTTTACACTATCCGTAAATCTCATCGCTGGCAGTTGCTGCAAAGAAGCCGGCCACACCTCCACTGGTACTCGCGCACACGCGCACGCCCGCGCGCGCGCGCGCGCAAACAAAGCATATTATAACGGTAACCAAGGGAAGCTGGCGTAGCTTATCGTTTTATTTAATGCCGCAATCATTAGTCACCATCAGCTACCCTCAACGCACCATTGGACCAAGAGCCCGACCTTACAGTCTGGCATTTCGCTCTCTTCATCATCTTCTCCCTCTTCATCTTCGTCTTCGTCTTCTTCCTCTTTTTCTTCGTCGTCATCAGCTTGCGTCCTCGCTCTCTCTCTCTCTCTCTCCCTTCTTCGTCCTCCTCCCCCCCCCAGCCTCCTCATCGCCGTCCTCCTCATCGTCATCCTCATTCTCATTCTCATCCTCATCCCGCTCTCGACCCCATCCTCCTTGCTCTCCGTTAGCCACGACCTCATCATCGATTTTCTCAACTACCCCGTAGATTTCTCAATTGAGCAGGAGAGCGTGGAACGTCGAGGCGCGCGGTCGCGGCTCTAATGGCAACGATAATAAGAGACTCGTTAACTTACCTCCTTCCCTCCAGTCCCCCCCCCCACCCCTATACGTACTCTCTCTCTAGGTTGAAACAGCTGGTATAGCATCGCTTTTTGTAGCGCAAATGTTCGGGCAATTTATTTGAGATTTCGGTGTACATTGTGAGGGAGGTTAGGAAGAAGTTTATGTGGTGGGGTTTTTATGAAAAGTGGAGAGCTAATTCATTAATCATCGACAGATAGTAATGAGACGGTAGGACTTTGATTTCAGCAGAGATGTAATTATTTCAATTAAGTGGATGATGTAATGTGTTCGGCAATTAGAGTGCATTTAAAACAATTTAAAAGCTTGCGCCAGTGCAGTGGTAAGTGTGCGTTCCTCGTCGAGGAGATGCATTTTGGAATATAATAATCTAGTACTTACGAGTAATGCAAACATTGGCTTTTATTATTTTAAAGCGCCCCGTGCGTTTGTCTACTTTAAGCGCAAATTGCATGGGATTTAATTAAGCATTTTTACTTTGAAAAAAATTATTAGAAAGATCAAAACAGACATGAGGAGTGGACAAATGTAGAGCTTAATTAGAATTCGGATAATTTAAAATATGCATGAAAAATTCTTGTAAGACATGTAAATTAATTACATATAAAGGCAATTCATTATCATTACGATGAAAAAAAGAGAGAGAAAAAAGAGAGAAAAAATGAAATATTGGAGAGAAAGTTGAACCTGCCGGAAAGCCGAAAAAAAGGAAACTTTTTAAAAACAAAATAATACACATTTATATATTCAATATTATTAAATATATTTTAAATTCAGTCTTCGCCATTTATGGGAGCAAAAAGTAAATACTAATTTCGATTTGAATTTTTACGCTCGTATTTGAATTTCTAATTAACTTTTGTATCCATTATATGCATTGGGTTTTGTTATTTAACTTTAAGAAAAATGAGTTAAACTAAAAAAAAAGAATATAGTTTTTTTTTATTTCTATAGTTTTAACAACTATCTTCAACGATATACTCTCAGCGTATTACCATACCTTTCTCGTATAATTTTCAAAATAATATTGCAAATTATATTTATTTATAATGAAATTGTGTTGAAATTTCGTTGAAAATGCTCCTCCAATGTCCATTTATTCATGAGATTGTGGAGAGTCAGTTAATTATGACTTCTTTTGCCAGGATTTAAATTGAAAAACACTTTTATCGATATATTGCAGCATAGTATGAAATTAATATCAATTTAATAACAAATTTCCATTAGATATATGTTTGAAAGCATATGAGCAGATAAGAAAAATCTCTATATAAATGTTGGCCCACCAGCACAGCGAAAAGTCTCGAATAACTCTGTTTATAAGTTTATGAATTTAACTGTATTTATAATAGGTGGCCTTTAGGTATAAAGAAGCTAATAATGACAATAATAATTATAATCACAATAGTGATAATGGTAATAAACGCAGGGAGAGTGAAAAAATGATTAATCCAGAGATAGCAGACGTGCTTTAGCGAAATGTGCCCTTTTAATATGTTGAATAAAATAATTCCAGCACAAAGAGTTTTTCGAATACTTTAATGAAAAAAAACAAAGAAAAAAAAATCCCACTATCCACCGTGTGCATTGTGTTTATCACCAATCGGGGATAATTCCGCGGAAACTCGATATTATGACGTCGATCAATGATATCAAATGCAATCGAGCTCCCCCCCCACTTTAGATTTAAACTTTCTCGCAACCAAATTTATGAACTCTATCCCCCGATCCTCGTATGTTTCTTCCCAGAAACACCTAAAGGATTTTTCTGGCCGCATTCACCGAATTCCGGATCTCAATACTCTTCAGTCAGTGCAGCTGCTCCTATTTCTACTGTCTTTCCACTTTCCTCTTCGCAGTCGCTCGCGGTGTAGCGAGACTTTGCGGAAATAGCGAAGGAAGAATAAAAAGAAGCAACGGATCACTCCTCCATCCATGCTCCATCGAGAATTTCGCATGGCTGGAGAAGACAGACAGACGCAGAGAGAGAGCGAGAGAGAGGAAGAGGGACGGTGGCGGGGAGGGAGGAACACGGGAGTAGGAGGGGGGAACACGGGAGTAGGG
>JAPYYT010006483.1:0-12661 GCA_030522565.1 Ceratosolen corneri | reverse complement strand
CAAGCTTGGCCCTTTATTAATATACGAATATTATGAAAATAGAAAGGTCGTGATTCTGAATATTTTATATAAGAGATTTACTAACTGAATCTTGAACAAATTGTAATAAATGCAGTTCAGAATTCTATCTTAGAAAATAACAAAATTTCTAAAATTTCTGATTTGCAGAAGTCAGATTAAAATTTTAATTTACTTTATAAAGCCATTTTATTAATTTTATTCAACAAAAAATGATTATCAGAAAAGGTCTAATAATTTCTTTAATATTAAATATAAATAAATTTTTAACTTTATAATTCATTTATTATATTAATTTTTGAAGCTATTTAAAATTGAGATATATTTTATAGTTTAAATATTTTGAATTATATGGGTAAATTGACAAAAAAGAATGCATTATATAAGTTTTCTTAAAAGAAGTATTTTTATTTCCACTAATTTATTATCTAATTATTAATTTGATACTAAATAGATTCTACAATTTATGTTTGGATGAATGAAATTTTGTATTTGATATCAATGAATATTATATCACATAAGTGGTTGTATAGAATATATTATTGTAATTGTGGATTTATGAGTTGTTAAAACTACTTCTAAACCTGATTGTTATAAAAGATATATTACTTAAAAATATAAGTGCTTTCTAAATAATTTATTGTAGGATATATACTGTAAATATAAAGCATTTTGAAATCAATACACATTGCTTTGTGATTATAATTTTCAATTTAAACTTTGTGAAACATAATTTACTACTCTACGAAAAGATTTAAATTAGAATTATTTTTTATTTTTATTATATTTATATTTGTCTATGATCATGAATAATTATTAAAAGTACTTAATTGTACACTTAAATTTATTTTGAATAAACTATAAATTTTGAATAAACTAAAAAATTTTATACAATATGGTATACAATCACTTCAATATAAAACATTTTCTAACCTGCAACTTTGACCACTGAATTCTACCAATACATCTAGAAGCATTTCTCCATGCTAGTTTTGCACCAAAGATTAATTCTGTTTCAGTTAACTGGTATGTACCAGTTAATAAAGTATCTTTTTTAATACAGTCCAGTCTTTGTTTATGTACATCACTATTCAATCTAAAATTTAAAATTAATAATGTAACATTTGTACAGATCATTTTTGGAACCAACAATATAAATCCTTTAAATTGAAATATAAATAGAAAAAAAAAAATATTTATATTTTATTAAAGTAATAACGATAAGGCATATTAAAAAGATACATACTGTATTCTCAATAGTTTTATATTGATCTCGTACGTTATCTTTCATATCTTTATCTGTTTATGAATCTTATATTATTATTTATATTATTTTATATAATTATTTATATTATTTTATACTTATATTATTATATATAATTAGTAGTCTATAATGCAATAATTTGTGAAACATAAAACTATTATAAAAATAATTCAACTTCATAATTCTAAAAACTAATAAATAAAAATATTTATTCATAATTTTGAATCATTCTGACTCAAAGAGTTAGTTTAATAAGGAACCATTCAGTAGTTAGGAATTATATGATAGTCAAACAGGTTTTGTACTTTTGTAATTTTTCTGCCATATCTATTCATACATATTCATACAATTTTTTAACAAATTTGTAAGTGATGCAGTTTATCTCTTATAGAAATAAAATAGCAAGCTCAGATAATGCTCTGTTTTGATGTACAGCTATGTTAGTAAGATGATTTGATTCGGTTCTAATAGCATAAGATAGTAGAGGGTATGTCCATCTCATGTTAAGTGTCTACGACTTATAACATATATTTTTGTACAGCTATTAGAGTATTTCATTAAAGTAAGAATAAAGTAAGAAATCTGTAAATTAATAAAAAAATTTTAAGATAACTTTAGCTATCTACTGTAGTAATTGTATAGTTTTTAGCATTTATTTTCTACAAAGTTTGATATTGTTTGAATTGTTAATGAAATGACAGAGAGATCTTAATTCTTCCAGATCTTTGTTGATTATAATAGAACCATGCTGTATTGTTACAAATTCAGCGAGAGGTAATTATCAAATGGTAATAATCAATATAGTTTGTTTCATGTCAATAACTTTCTAATGAATTTGAACCATTATATTGCGATCATGTTCAAATTGTGATAGTGTTGAGGTATCCTCTACTTAGCTCTCGTGGGCTTAGTTTTACCTGTTCCGACGTTCCTGCTGATAGGGAATTATATATGCTGTTTTCATATGCACTCCCTGATGTTAAGGAGTGGGAATATAATGGGATAGATATTGGTGATAGGAATGATTGAATCGTTAAACACGTGTGTGCTCTTTCTCTTTATTTTATATCAAATGTTCTCTTGTTGTGGTGATGTGCCCGTTTACACTGAGTTGGATGTGACAAACTTCTTTTGCGGTGCAAGGTTCAAGTGTGAGTTGACCTTGCGTTCTGTATCTTACGAACTGCGCGGTTAGTCCTAAAAAGTCCTCTATTTTGCCGCGAGTGAGCGGGTTGTTGCAGTTCGTGGATTAGGCGAAGACGCGCATGGGAGGGCTGGTTCCCTTTTCGATGATTGCTGACAAGATATCAGCCATTCCTAATGACCTCGAGCTGAATGGTGCGTAGTTGCTTCAGCTTGAGGGAGTGCGGTTCCTTAAATCTCTTTGCGGGATTGCTTTTTCCAGTCTTCGGTTTGCGGGGTTACCTTCGCCAATCTTTGTTGCTTGGTTTCGGCTTCTGCCGCGATTCGTAGTTGAAGATTGAACTGTACTCGAAGACGACGATTTCCACACTGATTCGACGGCGTGGCTCACTTTGTCCTCACAGTTCGCATCGTGACTTTACGCCACCCCGTCGAAGCTAATTGATTGATTTTTCTTATTGGTCCCGCGATCGGCACTAATTATTATTGGTGTATTGAGTCCTTTGTCTCTCTTGCTTTAGATATCGATAGGCGGGCCCTTTTCCCGCCACGATCACACCGCGGCCGAGTCCGCAGCGCAAGCTGCACGGGAAAGCCGAGAAGTCATCTTGGCTCAAGTGGCGGCAATTCTGCTTACATGTGTACTTTCCGTATAAATCTTTCTAGCAATGACGGTTATGTATTTGGGCTACACGTTTCTTTGTTCCGTATGTTTATATCGCACTTCTATTTCACAAATACTAATGATCACGTTACTCGGCGCCAAAGTGACGGTTGGTTTTATTATACGCATTTTCCGAACAGATAGTTATTTAGTTTAAAAATAAAAAAGTATGAAATATTTGTCTGTTGAGCTAAATGTAATATGCCGTTTAATGATTTTATATAGATTTTTTTACAAGCAACTTAATAAAATCATTTCTTATAGAAAAACAATAACATAATAAATAAGTGTTCGGGAACTAACCCGAGTTTGAGATATCCCAAAGACTGTGAAGGAGTAATAGATAATGGAAGGGGGGAGATAGTAGGGTAGAATGAAATGAAGTTACAGAAATCGTGTATAATACTGATAAACTGTGTTTATTGAAAAAAAGATGGAAATTATAATGTGATCCTTGTCTAAAATTGTATGTTTCTCGCTGTCGCAATATTCAAACGTAAATTGAATACTACTAAGATTGAGTAGTTCTATTAAGTATTTATTCTGTTATTTATTGTAGTTTAATAATTGTATGTTCGAAAATCCGTCAGTTTCTCGACCCTCGGTATTACCCCTTTGTTTGTAAATTCTTTTTATAAACATTCAAAACGTTTATGACTGCCAAATGTGTCCCAAGAGCCTATGAATATATTCGAACAGTACATCGAATATTATTGTTCTCTTGTTTATCACCATTTACGTTCATATTTACTCAGACTGCGCCTAGAAAAGATTTCGGAATAATAAATATGACCATGAAGTGTCTTGCAATATGAGCCTAATAAAAATAAGGGACAAGACCTTCTAGGTATAACAGCATAATTGCCATACTTCGTGATAAGCTCTTAAAGAACCGATAAGAAACGAAATTCACGATCAACCCAGTCATACCTTATGTAGTCGGAGTGACCGCGCAATCCACAACAAATTGGTTGTTACTTGGTTGTTTACCTGTGGCACTTTGTCCTTCTCCTGTAAAAGAGCGTTGACAGTTTTGGCTATAGCTCCAATAACAACACAAAATTAGCTACAAACAATAAGCAAAATCTTCCCACTCTCAGCAAGAATCTAAAAAGAGCACCCCTACTTAAGGAGCGGGGTGAAACATCAAAGTTAGACAGCAGGCGCGCTGTGCTTCAGAATTCTCGCAAAGATCAGAATCTCAAAGGTCAATTTCACATTTAGTCTTACAAGGAAGATATTCTCAAACTTCAGTGTTCGGATGTTCGAGACTCCGCTTGACATCAGATATCTCCCCTTTAACATTTCCATGATTCCATGAAAGTATTCATTTAATTTATATATATTAGATTCCACGAATCTTGTAAATAGTCACTCGACTGAACGTTATTGTAAACACTTGCGAGCTATGTATCCTACTGCTTTTTCTCTATAACTCCTGCCTTGCGACCAGTTACTTCTGACACCTCAAAGCTTAAAGTAGTATTCTCATTATTGTACTTGGTTGGTTTATAAGTACATAATATTAAAACGAAGCAAGGCTGCAGTTTATACGATAATTCTCATACAAAGAGTACAAGAGAACATTAATCGTATTGCTAGAAGCAAGAAGATCAAAGACAGAAATATTTATAATTTTACATATTCACTGCAGCCACCCACACTAAGTATACGAATTATTAATTAATTCCTATTGTTAGAGGTTACTCAACTACTCACTAATATATTTTTAATAATAATATGCTACCCTACTATCCGGCTCGAAGGACTAAATGATCACTATCCGGCTCGAAGGACTAAATGATCACTATCCGGCTCGAAGGACCAAATGATTCGGGATTGAACTCGACCCGTTTATATTCCTCACGCTTGTCAGAGCGAGAGGCAGATAGTGAAGGGGAGATTGATAGCAGAAGGTCCAGAAAGAATTCTATAAATGTTTAATACCACAATAAAAGCGTTTATTAAAGTTAATATATTAAAGATCTGATTTAAATGTTAAGTTATTTAAGTTATCTTGAATATATCACTTTGTTATCTTTGTATATGAAACGTATATAACAGTTGGTTGATAGAAAAGGATTACTTTCCTGTTTTGTGTAAGAAGCTTGATGCGGTGGTCAATTGTATGTTGAACGTCGCGCTTCGTTGTACAATGGTCAGCTGTTAGCTGACTCTGTGTGTTACCTGTTATGGCAGATGATTGTAGTTAAAACGCCTTTTTACCTGAGTTGGCGTTGTAGCTGATTGAAAGTTGTGCGACATTTGTTGTGAGTAGATGCCGCCTTTCTTGTAGTTAGTGATTTCGCCGTAGAAAGCGTTGCTTGTATTTCGTCAGAATTTTGTGGCTTGAGCGCCAACCTTGGTGACTGGTGCTGCGTTGCCTGATGATTGGTTTAACTGAAGGGCTCGTGTACCAATGTAGAACAAAGTTGCGAGAAGCTGGAAAGGCTTATCAGTTGAACTTTTTGGAAAACTTGAGAAGAACTTGTTAAGAACATCGTAAGAACTCAAGTTTGTGGTCCTGTGTAGTCACTTTTTAATCAGTTTATTCCGCCTACCGTGGAGGTGGCTGAAAGACGTAGTTTCCAAGAGTGGGAAATTTTCAGTCTTGTAATAATGTTATTTTTGTTCTATGATTGGTGAATTGCCGAAAGTAGGTGTTTGCATACTTTTGAGAATGCACCTTTGTGTTGCCAAGGAATGGGATGACAATAAAGTAAAATATGCTTGTTAGATTCTTACGAAACGTACAGTCAAGTAATGAGAGACCGCCGCATGTGGCTGGCACGTGCGGTTCAAGATATATTAATTTATTATTGATCTTAGTGACTTACAAGAAGTCTGAGCCATAGGGGAGTAATAAAGATAATTCTTGATAACCTTTAACGATTTTTGACTCTGAGTTTAGAAAGATAAATACATTATTTATTGTGCCTTTTTTTGGTTAACATTATCATAAATATTGTAAGTTCCTATAAATCATAGTAGGCTAGTCGAAATATAGGTTAAAGAGCAATAGAGAGCGCGCACAGTATGGTTCTAATGATTTAGGGTCGATAGCCACGCTCATCGTAGTAAAAACAAAACTTCTTGGTCGAGCCTTGTTAAAGTAATATTTTCTAGAAGTGCGAGAGTGATATTTTGCAGAAGAGATGAAGAACCCAAAAAAGTAGGCGAAATGTATTTTTTTGTAGATTCGGTCAACAAGGCGCCTGAGTTAGTAATTTATAGCATGGACGTGACGAATGCTAGGTCAATATTAGGCGGTCGAGTAATATAAATTAGTTTCAAAATAAGTGATAATTTATAATACATCGTAAGTAATTTGAGAGGGTTGAGAAAGATCCGAGGGTCGATCGGAATCTTGAAATTCTCAGATTATTAAACTTTTGTTCTCAATCATTCTATAATATCTCATATCTATTATATTAAATATCTGTAAATAAAATAAAATAATTGCTGGATTATATTTAAACATCGTTTGAAGACTCTTTTCTGAGAACTGACTTCTATCCTCTCTTTCTACTATTCGTATCTCCTCACTCACATTGAGGAGCAAAATAAAACAGTGGTAATAATCTCAAACAGGGTTAACCCAATAAATCTAACAAAAGGATGTCACCACTTCACCTGTGGCACTTTGCCCTTCTCCTGTAAAAGGGCGTTGACATTTTCGCTGGAACTCCAAAATTAGCTTCAAACAATAAGCAAAATCTTCCCATTTCACAAAGAATCTAGAGACCACTCCTACTCAAGGAGCGGGGTGAAACATCAAAACTGGACAACAGGAGCGCTGTGCTTCAGAATTCTTGCAAAGATCTGACTCTCAAAGATCAATCTAACATTTAGTCTTACAACGAAGAGATTCTCAAACTTCAGTATTCGGCATTATAAAGTTGAAGCTTCACCCGACGCTGGTACGAAATTGCTACACGGTACATAACGAACGTTTGGCTCGCGAAGTTCAATCACGTAATAATACCGCTAAGGAGTCCATAGGCTACAGCTCTCCCTTTCTCTGGGTAAATTGATACCACGCATTCGTGACAAGCATGGACCAGTAAACCTGGGAAAGACAAGAGCGTAGAACCAACAGACCGAAGGCAAGTAAGCACGTACATTAATTTTATTGGACAAAGGGGCAGTCACTACATTTAACACAATTGAATGGCATGTGGTACATCAAAGCCTATTAGATTTTGCCAATAAATAATTTGTAAGAGTAACAGGCCTGGCAACCCTCCTTTATTTCGGTGAGAGAAAATAAAGGCCTATAAAATCATTAGTGCTTTTATGATAATTATTTATACAAGAATATTAAACTCAGAAACAGATTAAAAATAAAGAGCAAGACATTATATTTTCATACGACAAAACAGAATTGTATATCTTTACTAAATTTTCTATTTAATTTCAATAAACACTAATTCACAACTTTACAATTGACCCAAATTTCAATAAATCCATGCTCGCCAATTTGTGTCTTGAATGTTAGAATGATACATAAATAAATACATCATGACTTACAGTACATATCCTGAGCTATTTGAGTGATTAATGAAAGGTCCGATTATGTCTCGAAATATTGAACACGAGGTAGTGTACATAAATTAGATTGCATGAGCCATGCAAAGTATTACTTAAAAATCATGTCAGCAGAAAATTAGTCGATTGCAATTCCGTGAGAGTTGACGGATCTGGAGGAATAGTGCAAGTCTTGGTCATAGCGCTGAGCGAATTCTTGCACTGAAGAGGAGTGTGAGGCTTCACTAGATTACTCTTTTCGACCCCTATACTCGAGCTTCAACAGGCAAGTTTCAATCTCAGCTCCGGATCTAACCTTTGACTAACGGCCGAGTCCTTCGTTCTCTTAACCAGACCTCTGGTTGAGGGGTTGAAGCATTATTCCAGACTTGGGGGTCAATTGCAAAGGTATGGTGTACGCTTCAAGCAGTAAAAGATACTAATAAGTACCTGCAGGTTGAAACCCTCCTCCAAACAGTTACAACTTACGACTGATCACCAAAACTGGAAGAAAAGAACCCAACTTTAAATAACAACGTAAAGGCAGTTAAGCATAGGAAACCCCGCTTCAAGCAGAGAAACTCACTACATATTGGAGCTTGCAGCTCTACCCCAAGCAATGAAGCATTACAGATACAAACTTACAGATGAGCGTCAAGATTGTACGAAAAGCATCCATCTGTTACTTGAACACCAACATCATATATATATATATTTACATTTTAAATTCAATTAGGCAAATTATAATACCAAAGAGAATATTGCACACGCAAGCCTCCAATATTGTCCTCCCTTTCCGCAATCTGTTTCACCCCCATTTTGGGGAGAATTCATATTCGGGTTAATTCCCAAATAAATTCTTTATAAAATATTTGTTTTTGTAAATTAATTTATCAAAATATTCTTTTTATTTTATCAATAATATAATTGATCAATATTTTAAAAATGTACTAAATAAGAAATATGTTTATATATACTAAATTAATATTAGAATCTTTATAATAAGTGTTTGGGATTCCGATAGAATCTCGACCGTCGGTACTACCTCTTTAATTGTAAATTGTTTTCAAAATATTCAAAATGTTTATGATTGCCAGATGTGTCTCGAGAGCCTACGAATAAGATTAGAAAAGTACGACGCGTGTTTAATTTCTCTCGTCGGTGACCTCCGTTTACGACCGTATTTATTCGCGGTATTCAATTTATGCTTGAATATTACGGTCGCGCCGGAGCAGTTCAACTAAAGAAAACGAAACAGAGAATATAGTCAATTTATTATAATGACGAACAATCCACGCTTCGCGGTATTCCAATCAAGAGTGAATAGTGTGATAGTGCCGGTTTTTTAACACAAATTAATATAACGACAATAACATATTATTTCAATTCATTTGATAAAGACCACAGTTGCATTCATTTTCGTATACTTTGAATAAACCACAGTTTTACAGCATTATCTACGCCGTCTTCGTCTTAGTTTCTTTCTACCCTGCTACGGGCGGCGTTTCCCCTCCCCCACCTAGGGGAGAGTACACACTCGGGCTCTGATCCGAACAAGATGAAATAATTATATTTGGAAAAAAAAATTAATACTTTATTACTAGTAATCAGTAACATAAATGAAAAATAATGTAACTCACATAATTATTAAACAATTAAATAAACACATTTTAAAAAGTAAGCCTCTTTATCGAACTAACCTCTTTATCGAAGTAAAATACTGTTCCAAAAAATCCTTAGCATGTTCTAAAATTTCTTTAGTTTGTCGTAGCTCTATTCCACGTGTTGGTCTAGACATAACACTAGCCAAACAAACTTGATTAGAACATAGTGTTTTCTGCAAATATTAAATAATAATTATAACTTCTTTTAAGTACAAACATTTTTGATCGTTTATAATACATTAACTATACAATATAAACTAAATCATTTTATTTTCTAATTATGTTATTGAAAAACAATACGATGATAATAAATTTATCAATTCCTGTTTATTTTTATTTCATTCATCTTTACTTATATTAAAATTAACAATTAAGTTCAGGGCTGTGGCACTTCATTAAAAATCAACATATACGATACAACAATAAGTATCATTTAAAAATTTAAAGTGCAATTATGATGTACCTGGTGCCAACTAAACATCATTAGCCTACTCCAGTTCTCATTAATCATCTATGATTTTTGCATTTATTTATAACCTACATTATACTAATTATTATGTTTACACAAAACTAATAATATAAAATTTATAAAAGTGTTGTTTTTATTACATAGTTTTGGATAATTTATTTTGAATATTTGTAGTTATTTTATTTTATAGAATACATGATGCTACAATAAATTTGTAAACTATATTATTTTTTCTGATATCAAAAATAATAGTTAAACAAGATATACTGGTTTCCATAGAAATTTAATTGAACTGCTTCCTTTTAATTAGCTGCGTATTGGCTTAATTCAGTAAATATATAGTTTCGGCGTTCAATTGTAAGTTGAACGTTGCTCCGCTAGCCTGTTGTATTTCAAACATTGCTGTTTCTTCGCATTGTGATGGGTCTTAAGACCAGTTTAATCGGTGCAAAGTGCTATCACGTAGTGGCGTAAATCTTGACTTGGCCTTGAGATGTATTTGACACCTTGAGTTGCTTATCTGGAGATTACTGAGATTTGATGTGAACTGACAGACATGGTTCATTTATAGTTATCGCTTGGCGCCGTTGGATAGGGAGCGATTTGGCAGTTCAACACTTGCTGTGCAATAGAGTCATTGTCACATACTTATTGCTAAGCGCTTGTTATTATGCGCTATCATAGGCTTAAACGTCAATGTTTATAAATACTTTGTGACACGTAGCGGATATGGAGGGCGGAGAGCCGCACTCGAGCTTCTATATTCTTAAGATATTGGTTAATTATGCTATATTTTAATATAAAGCCCGTAGGGGTTTTGTGGTAATTATGAAAATACGTGTGAATTTCAATGAAATTTTAAAACAATGAGCGTACTATGAAAAGATCCTCGAGATTCGGTTGGAATATTGAACAAAATTATAACATTAAAATATTAAATTGATGATAGCGTATATAAAAGAACAAGCTGGCGTGTAACTCCAATGTATTACTTTTAATTTAATTATGAAACATTAGTATCATTCGTTATGGTTTCAACTTTCATTTTTATTGAAAATTAATAATTTCGAATATCGTTTGAGATTCCGTAAAATTTACGGACGTCTCTTAATATCACTCAAATTGTTTGGAAATTATAAAATACCTTTAATATATTTATGATTGTCAGAAAATCGTTGCCTCGTACGATAATCCCTAAGTGTCGTCAGTCGATCAATCTTTACGACTTCCGCCTAGAACGAGAGTTTACGAGTGTCTGTATTTTTTGTGGCTAAGATTATTCCAAACAAATGGTAAAATAACTTTACTAATGATTCTAAAATCAACAAAAGCACCACCCCCGTAGTTTTCTCACGCTTGTTCATAACTTAGCCAGCAAGATTTATACTTTATTTATTATATGGCAGTGACTATCAATACAGCCTTTTTGCAGAAAGACATTCACTCACTCTTCACACTAGACCATCAGCGGGCCCCTTCTTTTTTTATCAATAGGCTTTATATTTTTCTACCCCCAAGAAGATAACTGGGTGAATACACCCCCAGAAAGAACATGACACCAACAAAAACAGACTGCACAAGCAGTAATGAAGAAGTCTCTTCCATTTCATAGAAGTCTTCGGAAGTTTTCAGAGTCTGTTTGCCAGGTGGTCGTGGCTGCGGTGGTCGATTGGCATCTGACCGCCACAGCAAGTCATCTTTTCAACTCAGGTGACAATTAACACAGTATTCAACTACTGACCTTCGATAGCAACATCTAGTTCAACTCTTCAATGGTTACTCTCATTTACTGCTAATTGGAATCTTCTACGGACTGATTCCCAAAGCTTCTTATACCACCACTTCGTAATTGAAAAGGAGCGACTCAATCAACTACAACATTCACAAGGAGAGCGTGAATGATAGACAATGCGGCGTTCAGCTAAAACATACTGTTCGGGATTTTGATAGGATCCCGAGTCGTCACGATATAATACCATTTTTATTTTGTGTGTTATTTCTGCTACAATATCTGTTTATTATATTATGTATATTATTTGTGATTATTATGTTTAAATATCTCGTCTTTCATGATTGTCATGTTTTTTACGCTAATGTAACTCTAGCAATGTACATTATTGTTTGCGTCTGAATTTGTATCGAAACGACCCCCCGTTCGTGGCCCCCCGGTATCATCGTGTTTCTTTCGTGCGCGCAAATTGTATTTCGCAACCACAGCTTCGACAGCCAAGCGTAGCAACCAGATGAGCTGCAGCGCGCAACGTCTTGGCACAAGGGGCATGCACATTCGCAGCGTAGCCCCTTCCCCTCCGTCTTGGCCTTGCCCCCTCTACACCTTTTTCTCAAGGAAGTAAAATTCTATGCTTATCAATCTCACTAGAGTAGGAAAAGTAGTTGACCCTCCACCAACCCAATAATTTGGACAGCCTCGGCGGCCTAGCTTGCCCTGTGAATATAAAATAAGGCCGCAAGCACCCCGAAGGCAAAATTCTCTCAGGTCTCCAGTGCAGTATCGTGGTCTTACAACGCAAGTTTTCTCAACTGCCCAGAAGCCGGCCTGTGTACACAAGAAGCGCTTATCCCCGACTCTGTGCTCGCTGCGTTATAACACCCGTGACTGATCCAATCCCATCGTGGACGGAGCTCCCGTGGAAGGTACTCAGCTGGACCGTCGCGTCAAGAGGCAAGTAGCAACCCGTGCCTCTTCTCTCGCCTTACTCCATTCGGATTGTACATCATTTGAAGTAACGAAGATACGTACTCTCATTTCGGCACTGTGTTGCCGATCTAGACCCCCTCGGGCCATAAAGCCAATCAAGTTGTAAGACCACGCCGCGATTCGTCTAATCGTAATTCAACCGTACGACGGGACACATCGCCGTCATTTTCAAACCTCGATTATCTTGTTAAAT
>JAPYYT010006476.1:0-11740 GCA_030522565.1 Ceratosolen corneri | reverse complement strand
GAACCGTTATTAAAATGTATAATCTTTAATAAAAATATTTTCTAAGAACTTTTACTTAAATTAATTGTAGTAACACAAAATGTAGAATAATACAAATTTGATAATGATAAGTTTCTTTTTAGAGTATATTACTTTTTTATTATATTATATACCTATTTGTATTTTTATATGTATAAATAAACAAAATTTATTCATATAAAATATGATTTCTCTTTGAATCTTAAATTTATATATAATGCATTGTATTTGTTTACAATGTAAAATTTCTCTGAACTGCTAATTTCACCAGTTTCATCAATAAAAAGAATACTGCCCATAAATGTTAAATAGAATAAATACATTTCCATTAATATAAGATATACAGATAATTTACATAAAATAAGTATACAAATCTTATAGATATTATATTTAAATTCATTTAATTTTATAATGAAAGCTGAAACTTTTTAAATAACTTATAATTGCAGATAGCATATAAATGCGTACATATGTACGTATATTTTATTATTACTATTATTACGTGACAAATAAATTATGATAAACAGAGAGAGAGAGAAAGAGGGAGATGTCATATGACTTCGTTATCAGGCAATAAAAAAGATAAAAGGTTAATATTGTCTACAGCTGCAATAAAGCGCCGCTGAATATTCAATATATTCGTATGCTTTCAACACATTAAAAGCTTTATTTAATAATTGAGAAAACTTTCTTTCATAAAATAAATGTATTTAATCTCTGACATACATTTAATTATAACTATATTATTGCTATAAATATTTATTTACGATTATTCTTAATATTATTCTGCCTAATTGGAAAAATAAAAGAAGAGCAATAGTTTTTAAGTAAAAGGCATATTTTAAACTTGTCGAAAGTCATTTAGATAAACGAGTCTTCAGAATATGCCTTAAGTATAGAGTAACGGTATATTCAACTGGATTTTTTTTATGTAACTGTAAATCTATATTAATAATAAAAGTTATACAATAATATAGATATGTAATTGCTAATAAAGTTAAACTAGTTAAAGTTGCTTAAATATAAGTCTTTTGAAATATTAAGATTTTGTATTATAAAATGAAGTGTAGTTATAACAGTTTAAGGTGTTTCTAAATTTCTATTAATACAATTTTCTCCAGTGTAAATTAAGTCTTAACAATCGCATAATAATAATACTCGTAATATTTAGCATTTAACTTTTATATTTTTCAAATTAATTGCTATAATTACAGATTTAAAGATACAGTAGATAATAATGATAATAACACTTTTTTAAATATGTGTAAAAGAGTGTGTAATGAGCGTATCAAGTTGCCAGTTACTTAAACATGTGTTTACTTGATCATAGTATTCTTAGAAAAAGCTGATCAAAGGAGCATTCCATTACAATGAATAGACCCAGTTTACTATAGATGGATATTTACGCACACAAACGAGGTTTCTTTGGAAATTTAGAGAACTCAAAAAGTTGTATGCAAATATGAACTTTAGAAATGGCTGATTATCACAATATATGATTTGCCTGAAATATTATCGATTACCGTATCTTATTTTTTATAGCAAAGTAAATTTAATGCATTTACTTATATAAAATTCTGAAATAGTTTTATATACTAATTGTGCATACTGAGAAAAAGTAGTTATAAAATAATTATCTCGCTAGATATGATAATAAATTTACAATAAATTATACTTAATTAAAGCTGATATGGAGAAAGTGTAATCCTTATAAATGCATGTAAAATTAATTTATGAATATAATATGATATAGATCTTAAGAATGCGAATTTTTTCCTATCATGAATTTAATGAGTGTATTCATATACAACTATATATATATATATATATAATCGTATTTAAATATAAATGGAAATAGCAAGCGTATTATCGTTCATTAGAAAATATGTAATTCTTTAAATCCCTTATATTTAAAAAAAGATATATGTATATATATACATAAGTATAACTAAAATGTGCATGAATAAACTTGATTTGTAAAATTTGATAGTTTGATATTTCAGAATTAAATAAATATTTTTTTTTTTATGCAATTATTGAATTCAATTATAGAAGTTATATATAATGCAATAAAAGAGATAACATGGAAAATATGGAGAATAGTTATTTTCAAACAGCACTTTAATACGAAAAAAATTATCGACTTTATACATCACTGCTCATTTCTTTGTTATTAAAACTTTACACAATGAGATTTTAATAATATTATGCTCAATATATTATATTCAATAGATTCTAGAGTTTGAAATTATTATAATAGCAAAGTGGTGCATTAAGGCAATGAGACATCGGAAAGATATGAAATTTAAATTTAAAGAGATAATATATATGATTGCATGGAAGTTTAAACATAATATTCATGGAAAGTCATTTATAACCACGCCAGTGTGATGCATTAAAAAAAAAATCTTGGTTTCATGTTTCAAATAATTTAAGACCTCTTGCTTTAAAACTATTAATATAGTTGAAAAACTTGTATAACATCAAAATATTTATATAAAAGTATATAAAAGTATAAAAAAGTGAAAAATATTAATTTTCATAAAAAAGAAATAAAAAATTTAAATCTCTTCAACGATTTCTACACCTTTTTGTAAATTCTGTCATCTAGTAGCGAATTATTGAATATCAAGTTCGAGCACATATTGCGGAAATTAAAAAATACCTCACGAACAACCATGAAAATATAAAAATATATAACGTACGTATTTATTGAAAATCAGTATTTTGAATTAAGAAGAAGCAGGTCATCTCCGATTTTATATGCAGTATCTGTTAATTATGAAATATAATGAGTCGAATGACATGATACGATGATATTGTATTCGACGCTGAAATTATAAGCTTCAAAAATATGCTCGCAATACAAGTGGATTGTCTCACGTGGAGTTAAATTACACTTGAATAAATATGCGCTTACCAAAAAAGTATTAATAAAAAAGCTATAAATAAAGACTCGGATAATAAATAAGCAAAGTGATAATATTATAATTTGACTTTATGTTAGTCGGGCATCTAATTAGCTTGAGTTAACTGGACTATTCAATGTTGGAATTCCTAACGTACCGATAAGCTTCTAAAAATCGACGTGTACCAGTCGAAGTTGTTGACGACAGCTTCATATCACGTAAGGGCCACTCTTTTGTTCTCATCTTGTCGTCTTGAAATATGGCGTCGCCTCTAAAGTTGTAATTGTGGCTCCGTTTATCGGCAAATCAGCAGGATTGAGCGAGCGTGGTTCTTTTATCGGTTAGTGATTGATAAGTCGATGGTGCCGTTGAAGTGAGCTTAAATTTTTCCATCATCGTTAATGCAAACTTATAAAGAAATTAATTGCTCGCTACTAGTGTAAGCAATAATATTTACAGAGAAGGTCAGAGGAATCATTTTACACAACCTTAATGGCCTAGTAAATACTTGGGAATCAAATCGCTTAATCTACATCTCAGCAATTCGAAATCTTTATTATCGTGCTGCTTGATAAATTGCAATCGTCTTCAAGGACGTAGCTGTTGTCGAAGCCCTGTGTCATATTAATACGAGATTATACTTACTAAACGAAAAAATGTTAATGGTACACTAAGATATGTGCCATTATGAATACACTATAGTTTTAATCAATTGTTAACTGTTGCAAATTATTTGAGGTATTGTCATCTTAGAGATTACAATGATTTTAAGTCACATAAACTATGGTCAATGCTTAACATTCACTTTGATATAGAAAATTATTACGAAGCTCTTCACTATACATTTATATATAATTCAATGTAGCACATCTCTATTTATTTTATAATTCAGAAATATTAATTGTTCATTATTAGAGAATGTTATAAGTTAAAACAATAGTTATTTAAATATATTGAATATTATTATTTATGCACTCCTAAAGTATAAGACGAAATATTTATAATATAATTAAAAAGAATTGTACAACAGTACAATTGCTAATAATTCATTTACAAAGTTAAAATATGAAAATTGAAATTTGTGAATATACGAATTATGAAATTATCATAATATTAAATAATTTCGGTTTAAATATAATTTTCTTCTTTTTATCAATATTACAGCGATTAATTTTCAAAGTTGAATTATTAACGATACTGAAGCAATACTAATACTTTAACGAGTAATTAATAAATGTTGCATTGGGTCATGGTGCGCTTTTATTAAAAAATACTTCTATCAGTGATTTGTAATATAAAAATATGAATTGTTTGATTATAGTCTCAGAAATAAACGAGTTAATGTAAGTTAGTTCTCTTTGTACGTTGAAAATTAGTTTTAAAAAGAGGTTGTGATTCTTAAGATAATAAAAAATTTGTATACATTTAAGAATAATGTCCAGTGTATAGTATAAAATATGTAATTAATACTATGTAAATTAATAACAAAAACACATTTACTTACATGTAACTAAAAATAATTTGGAAAAAATCGGCTTTTAAAAGATCTATTGTAAATGAATGTAACAATTCAAAAAATGAATTGGGGATTTAGTAACATTGTATTATATATGTAACATATTGATTCTGTACTAGTCAGTTTTCATTATGATATTATGTTTTACCATTCTTTTAATATTTTACAATTCATAATTGACGAGCACTTATTAAACTAAACTTTTAATGCAGTTAAAATTTAACAACTTTTAAAAATTAAGTGTTTAATTATAATTTCTATTTATTGCAAGAAATTTTTACATTTCATTGCGTACACATATAGAGTAAATGTATATATATATACATATATATATTGGAAAAATAACCTTTCAATGTTTATTAATCTGTTATAAGCAAATTATTATACAAGAACGTCTTTATTGAGCATTGAATAATAATATTTTTATATTGAAACCTGCCATTCGACACATTAAGTTTCCTGAATTATCAAATAGACAGAGAGAGAGAGAGAGAGAGAGAGAGAGAGAGAGAGAGAGAGAGAAAAGGGAAAAAGGGAAAAAGAAAGGGTAAGAGAGAGGCAAGGAGAGAGGGAAAGAGAGAAGGATAATTTAAATTTTGGAAGAGCAAGTAATAAACAATTATTGTGACGTCTAACATGAAGTATTTTTATTTTTAGTAATAAAGTATTTTTATATACTTATATTATTTATACATCGAGCATCACCTATACACTAATATATAATTATTGAAATACTGATAAATTAAATTTATTATTTACTGTAATTAAAATTGACTACATATTTATACGGTTACGATTATTATCACTTCAATGAAAAATGTTATCATTCATCTCGTAAGTCTTTTATTAAGTACAATTTGTATTTATTCTATAATATGATTATTGTAAAGTATTGGAAAAACTTTTAAGATATAAATATACGTGCGATATTTACCAATAAACAAGATTTAATTGAAAAATTATCCTTATTCTTTATATAGATTTTTAATGACATCCAGTATTCCTATAAATAGTATCTATGATTTTGCTCATTTTTTTTTACATTTCTTTCTCCTTTCCTCTTTCAGGAAGATTTGCATGCATTAATACGTATGTTTAAGTACTTGCATCCTCCCTCCCATTCACGCACACGCACGCATTCATCCATAAAAGAACACCTAGAACACTGAAAACTCGTTGAAGCCTTTAATATTCCGATAGATCCACATATGGTAAATCGAAGATAACATCTAATTAATCTTGACGCGTCGAGCAATCAGATATGCAAATACGTGTACAAGAATTCTTATATACATTGGTGATTTCGGTGAGAGTGAAAAGGTGAGAAAGAGAGAGAAAATATTTGCGATAAAAATCTAAAAAGATATTTATGTATCGATCACTAAAAGAATTTTTTATATGAATTTACTCTTTATTTTTTCGATTAAAATTTTATATAGTGAATTTTGTTTTCTACTTCATTACAAAATCTCATTAGCATTATCCGAAAATTTCCATTTGGTTTGATAATCGTTCAATGAACAAATTTAGCACAAAATATAAACGCGAATTGCTGTTTTAATGAAACAATTAACGCTAACATTTAGTATATGAATAGTTATTTTAGTATTATGTGTTATGTGTTGCGTATAAAATTTCAGTTTTTTCTTCAAGTCAAATATTTATTTTTTCCGACTTCTATTTTTTAATATAAATTGGATTTAAAAATATCTTATTTGAGAAATCATTATGTGAAGTGAGTGTATTAAAACACTTTATTAGGAGCATAAATTAGTTGTGTCAAAGGAAAGGAACACGATTTATATACCTGCCGTTTCAGTTAAAATTTATAATAATTATTTTATTAGTAATTAAATTTTAACAACAATTTTTCCAAATAACCAATACTCGATCTTTCTGAATACATGACTTTTTATTCGTGGTTTTTAATTCTAAACAAAAAAAAAAAAAAAATGAATTATAGTTTTATCATTTCATTACCGTACGTGTGACTCATCAGATTTTTCAGAAAGTTTTGTAGATGCAATCATAGGTTCAATTATTAAATATTCTCTTGTCATGAGATGTTCTATAAAACTCTGACATCATGAAATGATATTGCGTTTTATACGCATTATTTGTATATAAAAATCGTTTCCTCAAATACTAGAGAAACGGCTTTTTACACATTAAATTTTGATTTTTACTTATTCCTTTCTCTGATTGCATAGTAAAAATAACAATATCTGTTCAGTAAATGTTAATTGTTATAAATTATATAAGTAGATAATAAATGAAATAAATTAAACGATACCTAATAAATCTGGATAATATTGAATAGTTGTACTCGTTACAGAAAATAATCAGGGTTCTGATAACAATAGAGTTGTCATTAGCGTCTGCTTACAATTTTCTTCGAATTTCTAATGAAATAATTCCATTAAATTTCTTTATTAGTAATTTGCATTCTTTTCCACTTATATTTAAAGCGAAAATCATAAAATAATATTAAAAAAGACAGTAATAATGATAAATTTCAACTTATGCAAAATCAAATACACTCATTGGATATTACGGTACCTTTTCAATAGTCGTAAATATATTTGTGTTCTCTCAATTATAGTAATCAATATTCACAAGAAAGTAAGTAATAACTAAGGCATTCAAAATTCATTGTATGATTTAATTATGGAGTGAGTTTAATTTTGTAAACAAAACAAATGGTACTCATTTTTTTTGTTTTACCACTACATATTTCTAAGGGAATATGGCCAATCGACGTGCTTTCGACTTCAGTTATTATAACTAAAAGTATTTAATCTAAACATTTATTTTCATACTAAGTAAACATCCATAATAGGTAAAACATTTGTTTGCGAATAAATTATGCTTGCATTTTGAAATTAAATTACGATTTGTCAATTGATAATTCTTATTTCGATTATTTTTTTCAAATATACGCAATAAATAATTAAATAGCTATCTATGAAGATTGATTAAACGCCAATACGAGATGTCAGTAAGGAGCTTCTACAGATATTAAATGGATATAAAAGATCATAGATCAATTGATAAATACAATAAAACACGTGCTGATCAAATAAATGATATCATTATTTATAGATTAATGTTATGCTTTTGTAATAAATCGGGCATTACGGATGCTTGTGTTCCTTATGAGCTAACGGTATGTGGTACTACATTCTGATCTATCCATGGATCATTAGTCATTTATATAATCGTCAGGGATGCTGTAGTAATCTGTTTCAACCCACGCTCGTCATTAAACTTAGTAGCAATTATTGTTTTCTGGCTGTGTAGGTCTTATCGGCGGAAATCTGATTAGCCTGGGGTACTTCCTTCTTATTATTTTTGCTTCTTGTACATTTCTTCAGCGGTGCAAAAAACAATTAATATTCGTTAGTTTGAATGCTCGCCTGCTCTTTTATTTAATGCACGCTCCTTGAATTTTTCATTACTATCTTCTAAATATGTTTTTAATAAATATTTAATAAACTTAAGCGAGCACGTTTATGAAAATGATCCTTTTGAATGTACATTATTTAATTTATAACTAAATGTTAATTTAAAAAAAATTTCAGTTCATAGGAAGTTGCCCTGTCAATATAAACAATGCCGTTTACGTTATAAATAATTGAAGATAATGTTACTTAAAGCAGTTGGCGATCTTGAAATAACATTTTACATTTTTTATAATATATAACTTTTACATTAATGCTTATGTAAACTTAAAGATGTCTTTGATATTAGATTTTAATAAAGCAAGAACTTTTATACTATATTAAGTCATACACAACAAAGTTTTCAGCGCAAACTGATTACTTTGCTTTAACAAATATTATAAAGAATTTGCCTTTTCATCCTAAATTAGAAATTAAACGTAATAATTTGAAAACACAAGTTTATGATATTTATTGATGTGGTAATCGATAATTAATTTGATAATTAATTAATGCGTCAACTTTAATTTTATTTGATTTCCAATTATTATCAATGTAAGTTTGAATCTATATATAACTAGGGAGTCTGAAGTCGAAGACCAAACATGTTTATAAAGTAATTTTAATATTTTTTAAAAGTTGGATAATAATAAAATTTATAATTAGATGCTCTCCAAGTTACAGCTCAGATTTTTTATTGAATTATATTTTAAAAATCAATATGTTAACTCATCATCGTTTAAAGTTACCGTTAATGTTAGTTAAAGTTTATAAACGTTGGTGAACGTTAAGATAGTTAAAATTGATGTTCAAAATTATCATATTTTCAAACGATACAGTATACATCACTCGATACTACAGATTATCAACAATTAATAATCGTGTGCTGCTGTAACTGGTAACTAAGATTGATCGATTACATTGTAACTGCTAGGTGCACTAACAAGCTACCTAATTTCGCATTTGTTTTCAAATACTATAGTCTTTTATGACATGAATTACAAGTTTCTAATAGCATAAATCTAATACAATTTACATTTTTAATTTGAGTAAGTGCTTATAAGATGAAAAAGTTTTGGAAGCATCATAAATTGTGCTGATTCTATTAATTTCGGAATATACATTATACATATTAATTTCAACGATCATTTAATTAAATTAAAATCATTAGCATATAAGTTTAACAAAGTTAGATGTTATCATAGCCAAAATTTCTAAGAATTAAATGAAATAAGCTAATAAACGCACGGCAATTTAATACTTCATTAAATCAAGAAAACTGTTGTATTAAATTGTAAATATTTGTAATTGAAGGTAATTCCGATTTGATAATGCGCTAGGGTAAATAAAATAATGCTATCATTTTCATTTATAAAATCATATCCTTTTTATGCATTTATGACACTATAATTATGTTGAAAATGTGATACAAAAGGTTTACATTTGATATATGCCAATAATGAAAAACAAAAAATCAAGAGAAACTTGTAAAAATCAAAAACGCTGGTGCGCGTTAGCTCTTAATTTCAGCATAACCGGTTCTTTGTGCTTACCTTAATAATTTCGCACTTTTTGCGAAAGTAAGTCTGTCCGTATTTCGTCGTCAAAGAACAGAAAGCTTAGCAATAAATTAACCTTTAAAATTATAATGTGGATGACCCTTATCTTTTCTATTTGCATCGGAATTTCTAATTATTTCGTTGAAACTAATTCTTTGATTTTTTGATGGAGACATTTCGACTATTTTTATTATTATTTATATTTTCGCATTGTACGAAGAAAATTTTATAAGAAAACGTTATACTAAGCATGAAAAATATTTTAATTAAATTAATATAAATAATGAGAAAAACAATATGAATAAATACATGATATTAATGCAAATTATATACTTAATGTTTATTAGTTTAATTATATATTATATAGTTGTATAATAAAGTTATTTACATAGAATAAAATATGCATATAACCTCTATTATATTTAAATTGCTCTTCATACAATCTCGGGACGTAACTAAGAAAATAATTAATTGACGCGTGATACAATACCAGAAATAAAAAAAATATTTATAAATGTGTGCTAATAAAATCTGTAATATTAAATATAGGTGAAATAGGATTCCCGTATGTGATAATGTATTTTCTGTATAATAAGAAACGAAAATGCTTATAAAATCGTTAATAAAAATATGATGTAAAGTACGATGTCAATAATTAATGTTCGTCAAAAGTTATATCTTAAGTTTCATGAAAAATTTCACAATAGTAATTATTAAGTAGAGTATGTATATTGTTTTTCTCTATCATATTTTTATTTGTTATGAAAAAAGTATTGCAGATACAGAAAAAGATTTTCTGTATCTAAAGTCGGCGGTTATTCATACTCAATTTAATTAATTCTAAATATGTTTTAAGATTAAAAGCAGGCAATTCATTAGGTATAAATAATAAAAACAATATGTATTAACTTTATAGTATAATTTAACTGAAAAAATAAAATATCATAGATTTTTTAATATTATTGTTCGTTAATAATTGATCCGTAAGTTTTTAAACTTTGTAGCACCAAATACCACAAACTACTATTTTTATACATAAATATATTACACCAATATTTAAACATCACGATAATTATAAAAAATTTTCATTATCTATGTATCAATTACGAAAACGGTTAATCTTAAAAGCCTTCCTATCCCGCATACTTATATTCGTTTTTTGACATTCATCTTTTCTTTTTCTCACTCTATTATGCACCCCTGTAAACTAGTTTTCTTTACTTCGCGAGAGGTGTGGCTGATGTTTATCCGAAGACGACATGTTGCATTCTTCAAGTAAAAATAATTGACGTCTCCTTTTATTTTCATTTCGCTGAAAGTCAGAATGTCGATTTTTCTAACCTGTATTCACACTTAAAACATTCTTTAAAAGCATTTCGAGAAACAATATTTTCAATACCATTTAATTTTTGTTTGTGCTTTCTTAATAGATCTTTCGAATACTCAAATGACGGTTTAATTGATTTGAATATCCGTGCATCTATATATCGCAGTAGATGTTGGCAATAAAATTTATGCACAAATACATATAAGTAAGCTTAATTTAAATTTTAAATAAATCTTAAATCATAATAATTTTATTCCTAATATAAAAAAATAAATAGAGTTTTTAAATATATTGAAAAGACATATAAAAGTGCAGAAATTATTTTTCTGAAAGGGCCATTTCATCGAGGATCTTAATTTAAATTGAAAAGGCATTTAGCATAAGCATCATCAATCGGCTTACGACGAAATTAACATATTTATTTAAGAAACTACTTAGAGTAAATTTATGGATTTAAAATTATTAAAATAGTTTTTTCAGATTAAGAAAAAATTATTTAAATCATCTTGTAAGAAAGTTTATATGGGCATTGAACTTCCATTCTTCTTATTAATAAATATTAATACATTAGTAACTCCTTGGAAGTCAAATATAAATATACAGATTTTTTTACAGAGATTTATTAAAATTTCTTTTTGAATCTACATAATATGTACAGCTACGTAACAGAAAAGTTCACTTTATTATATACGAAAATAATGTAACTATCAAAGTTATAATTCGTATGAACTTGTAATTGAAGAAAGAAAGAAGTTAAAAATGTAAATTTAGGAAAATGATAATTAGCAAACTTATTACACTCGCTGTAAGAAAATGTAATATTTATTAAATAACACAATTTTAAATATCAAGCCAATCTCAAATTTGTATTTATAAATAAAATTAGTACATTAAAAATTGTATTTCAAATTTAAAAACGAATGAATTTAAATTTATCTTTCAACGTGAAATTTGAAATTAAAAATCATATT
>JAPYYT010006468.1:0-12920 GCA_030522565.1 Ceratosolen corneri | reverse complement strand
ATTGTTAGAATTGCATATTTCAACTTTTTGGTTTGCTTTAATCCTTTTTTTACTACTGATAATACATACTTTACTTACATTCATAAATAATTACTTAAAAAGTTAAAATCTTTAATATAAATTATAGTTTAAACTCGATATTTACAAATTTTTAAAAAACAGGAATATTAACAGTAAGTTATATCATATGTGTCTAATTTAAATAAATAAGTGCTTGATTCAAAATTTGTTCAATGAATTAATTTTAATATTTATATGTCATTAAAATTTTTTTTTTAATTATCTAACAATTCTACTTAGTAAATAATTACATAATATAAAATTTCAATTAATTTCTAAAAACTTTGCTAAACATCAACCAAAAAAAGGAAACTAACAACCAACTTATATCATAATTTCTATTAATCAGATTATTTAATAATTATTTAATAATTATTAGATACAAAAAGATTTCAAGCATTTGTATTAAAAAAACGTTTAAAATTCTTATGAAAGACTGTATTTTATAGTTCTCTGAAAAATTGAATCAACTTAAATATTTATTCTATAATAAATATTAAAAAAAAGGAAAATAAGTTTTTAGTTTATACTACATTTATATTTATATGACACAAAGTATTATATAATTATGCTTTGTTCTATTTTAATAAATATTCTGCAACATTAATTATGGCAGATATCCAATTATATTGATATTACAAAATAAATATGAACTATTACAATGTAGAAAATATAACATTCTTTAAAATATATATATATATAACATATTCAAATATAACGAAATATAGAAAATATAATATTCTAATAAACTTTTACAAATTAAAGGAATTATTTTTAAATGAAAATTATAGTGAGTTTACTCTAATTTTTACTACGTAATATGTTTTTTGAATTAAATGAAAACTTTTTTATTATGTTTTTTTTTTATAATAAAAAAATAATTCATTAAAAAAATTATAGGGGTCAAATTTTAAATTTAAAAAATTTGTATACAGTGGTCAAATAATTAAAATAAATATATGTACGAAATGTTTTATTTTGATATTTGTTATTCAACGAAAATATATTAGGTGCATGGAATTCTTAAGATTTACGTAAAATTAATAATGTTTGAGAAAAATATTCACAAATACTTGTAACAATACCCGTTAAAAATTTTATTACAGGCGTCATTTGATGCAATGATATTCAGGTTGTTTATTCAACTTGTTTTGACAACTTTATCACTCAAATTTCCAAAATGTGTATTCCAAATTAATATTCAATGGCATAAAGCGTTGTATGCTCATTTTTCACTTGTATTTATAATATAACGCTTGCTAACATTTACTATATGTACAAAGCTAAGTAAAAATGTTAAATAGTAAATACTGCGTCGTTATTATAAGACCGCCAATCTAATAGACACATCATTATTGTCCATAATAACAATAAACTTGATCATTGATTTAAATGAATTCAAAAAAATATTTGTTGAAAGAGTAATGTCTATGGAAATCATAGTCCTTCCTAAACCAATATCAAAATTACCGTATAGACACCGACTTTAGTCACAATCATTCATTCATTAAAATTATATACACCAGCCTTGATTAACAATAACAAGACTCAAATTCATCACGAACTTAACTGACATAAGCCGGATGTACATGTCGAATCATTAAAAAAAAACTGTAAAATAATTTGGACTCATTGTGCCACAATATCAAAGAGATCGCACAGACCTTCACTGTCACTGAGATTAAACTGATAATCTTTCTCTTCAGGTGGAGGACTCAGCCTTACTAATGGACCACAAACTGAAAATTTTAAAATTATTTATAGATAATATTCTAGACAAATGAAAATATAAATATGATCAAATAACTTACTTCCAGCATAAATTTCATCAATAAAATCTAGATTATGAAGTGTATAACCTAATAATAGAAATATGTATATTAAATTTATTGGTTACTAGATTCGGTCTTTAAGACCATAAAAATGATTGATTATTTAATAAATGAATGCGTAACTGACCTGTCATATCAACGTCTCGAAGAACTATTTTAGCTTCTAATAAATCTTGATCTTCTTCTTCTTCATCTTCCGATAACACAGTAACAGTTTTGCTAACATTTTTTGGTGGTCTAACAATATAAAAAGTATTAATAATAAAATTCGATAAATTTGATAATTATAATTTAAAAGTTTCTCGATAAGCTTATTTAATAAATGTTTGATCGATTCCAAATTAGCAAACTATACTTTAGATTTGCTAATCCCCAAATATGATTTTATTTCTGTTTGCTCTGTGCAAATTGAAAATATGGACTAACTATTTTCAATGCGAAAAGAGCATTGATGCAAAAGTTAAAAAGAAACGAAAATATTAATACCTTCCAACTTTCTTCTTTGGTTTAATTTCTTCTTTCTTATCTTCTATGTCTTTGTCTTTTTTAATTTTTTTTGGTTCTGGCTGCAATCGAAGTTTTAAGCAGTTATTGTCATACGATTCAGCCAGTTCTGGCTGAATAATGTATATAGAAATTTCTCCCGTTGTACTTTTTAAATGCATTTCATAATTTATTTCCTTATTAATACTACTTTCTGCCATCTATAAGTAAAAAGGTAAATAAGATTAAAACGGATCTGGTATGTTAAAGTTATTATTGAATTGAATATTGATATTACTTTTTCAATTTTTGGCACATTTAATTGTGTATCCGTTGGTGCTTGAACAGCTAATATAAATTCATCTTTAAAAATATCTTTGAGGTCTTCATACTTTATATAAGCATATCGTGTATTATGTGAATCACACTCGACATTTTTTATACTCTGTTTAACCCATTGCGTATGCAAATCTAGCATCTGTTCGTGCTCTTCTAATTGCCTTAGTTCGTCTTTTAAATCCGAAAGCTTTTCACCAACCTCTTGTGAATTACATCCAGGTCCCGCTCCTCTGCAAATGAAATATTGCCATAAACATCAATCTCATGGTAAAAGCATTCGTACAAATAAAAAATAGAACGTACTTCCATTGAATACTATTTTTACTCTTCTTTTCAATTAGACCAATACCTTCCAGTACATTTGTAATATCGTATATTCTTCTCTTTTGTCGCACTTCCAGCAGATCAGCAGCCTTAAAAAATTAATAAACAACCATAATAATAATAATGAGCTCTTTTTTTTTTTGCTTTTTTTTCACTAATAGTAACGAGTGAAATTATCGTAAAATAAATAGGCTACAATGCCAAATTAACTTGTTGACCTAATCGAGGTTATGTAAGAATGTATTAGTTTATAAAGTAAAATATTGCCAGGCCCCTCGATCGTGGAGAACAATGAAATAATTCAACGATGCTCGTAAGAGATCGCGCTTTAAAGCAATTTCTTAGGTAAAAAAAAACATTGGTTCATAAAAGCTGCAGCCGCGAGATCTTTTTTCAAAATTCCCGCAAGCCAGGATAGTATGGCGTTAAGTACATCCGCGTAATCCAGGGCTAACTTAACCTAAGTCGGAGAAGCTCTTCTCGAGGTTAAACACAGGCGAAGGCCCGAGTTAGTTCGGGGATGCCGCCTTACCACTTTTAAATCAAGCACGCCATCCTTAGCCTTCTGCAGGAGGGTGACAAAGCGCGTGGTCAGCAATCCGAGGGACTTTTCGTATCTGCTCTGCTGATTGTCCGCCATCCTCGAGCACTCGTTGTTAAAATTTTCAAAACGCCTCACTCTTTCGAACCACAAACTCAGCAGCTCACGGCCGCCTCCTTCGAAATTGCCGCAACAGCTCGCGAACGCCAATACGCCATCGCTGCCGGCGACCCTCGCGCCACTACAAACATTCACACAACTTGTTTTGACGCCCAACCGTCACTTTACGTCACTCGACAGCACACTATCATCGATTATCAAACTCCGCAATCGCTCATTAAAATCCGCTCAAATGCCTAATCGACGATTTTTGGCTTGGCGTCGTACATTATTTACGCGATATTATGCCCCGAGCCTTAGATTGGCTTCTCCTTACCCTAATTGGCAATCTTAGCCAGCGGCCTATTATATATCTCGCGCCTCGAGCCGCACCGAAGCACATTACTGCTAATTGCTATGTGGGCCTGCGAGGCCATTTGAAAGTGGGATGGCGGGCAACTATACTGCAAAAGAAGTACGATCTCGTGCGCTTTGGTCGTCCATCATTCGCTTTTGTTTTGACACAGCATTCCAATTTATTAATTGACAATGAAATTCTTGGTTTGTGGGGAAGTATTGGGATTTCGTTGGTACGTTGCTGTTTGACAATATAGGGAATAGAGATTTGAGATCTACGTGCAAGCGACGCAATTTCCTTACGACCAATCGAAAAATAGCTTATCTATCGGAGAGTACGAAGAATTTTCAAGTTTTAACGGTCATAATGAATTTGATAAAGTTACGCTAATAATTGATTTCATGCTGTTTTTGAATAGCGGCTGTCCATATACAAGTCACTCGGCATATGCCTAAAAAGAATAGAAGAGTTTCATTACATAATATGTTAATTGTAGCAGCGTTATGTGATAACGAAAATTTACTTCTATGTAATATTTGTAAATTATATACGAGTTGAATAGGAATACGATGCGATAATTATTGAAATAAATCAAATAGTTTCATTTTTATCGCATCTTAAATTTAACAAAAAGTTATAATTAACTAAAGTAGGGGTTTTATTTGAATGCATAAAACAATGTATTTATCGACTTACACATATGCAATAAATAATGGAAAACAATTTAAATAATTGTTTATATTGAAATATATAGGATACAAAGAAATTAGTAATTAGTAGTTTCAGAAAATTGTTACAGTGACTCGGCTTATTAATCTGCTCATGTTGATAAATTATTTAATTATGAACTTCAATGCTGAACATACGATGTTACAAATGATTTTTCTAGAACTGTGAAAATAAATTTAAACCCTTGACATAATTTGTTTTCTCCTTTTTTTTTACTGATTATTATTTTGCTTAATTAGAAATACACATATTTTAACATTACTTTTACAATGTGTTTACTTGTAATTATTAGGGTCAAAGTGATCTTCGTACAAATCAATTATAAATTTAATTAAACTATTGGAATAATACAAGGTGTTACATTACGATTTTAATGAATTAATAATTATTTTTAAAAAATCGAAAGCTTTATTTATAATTGTCAAAGAACTTACGATTAAAATTAAAAATCAATAGATCGTATAAAAATTTATTTACAAAAGTAATGTAAAATATTTTATAAATATTATTAAATGTACAAATATATTACTACAATTCATTTTTAATAAAAAATTGCACTATTAATTTACGGAAAGTTAAATTCACTCATTACTGTTGATGCATCTGGACTAGGACTTGAACTAGCTGAACTCAATGTTTCTTCTTTTACTATAAGTCCTGACTGGTCTTTCTCTTTATTATTTTTATCCTTGTCTTTCTCTTTATCTTTTGTCTCCTTTTCTTTGTCCCTGTCCTTATCTTTATCCTTATCCTTATCTTTTACTTTATCCTTATCTTTCTTATCTTTATCTTTGCCATGCTTATGATCATGCTTGTGTTTGTGCTTGTGTTTATGTTTCTTTTTATCTTTTTTCTTCTTTTTAGGCTGTACGAGAAATATTAAATAGTTTAATTATACCATCAAATATAAAAAATAATATGTAAATCTTAAACTTTTCTGTGTTTAAATATTTTTTGAAACAATAATTAACTAATGTAACAGTAACAAAATTATTATAAATACTTTGTTTGTTGTATCTCCTTTTGTCTTTGTATCGTCTGGTTCTTTCTTAAACATTCCAGGTTCAAAACCAACTGGGCCACCTGTGCCCATAATACCAGGAAGAGATGCCGAATTATCGCTATAATATTCAGATTTTGTTTTACCATCTATACTACAATTTGTATGCTGATCATCCTATTTAATAGAAGTATTTATATGATATAAAGTTTACGTAAGAATAAAGTTTTTAAATATATACACAGTAAAATATTTACATGATGTTGTTTTTGACGTTTTACTTCTGATCCATGTTCAGGTACATTTAAAATTCCAGGTACTTCTTTAATTGGAGATGCTTTTCTTTTATTTACAGAAACATGAATTATATCGGGCTCAATAACAGATTCTTTTTTAATATATGATATAGGTAATAACAATTCCTGAAATGAAAAAATAAATTTTTTAAACATTAAATTAAATACTCGTGTAAAATTAATATTTACGCATTAAAGTTTAATTACTTACGTCATTATCTGGACTGGGTAATGGTACAACTTTTTTTGGCTTTGTTAACATTGCTAATTCTGGAATAGGAATACAGAGTGGCATCTTAGTTCCATATAAAGTATAATATAAATCTACTAGATCACAGCGAAGTTTTGGATCATGAGAAAGCATACAGCTGCAAATATTAATGAGGATTAATATATAACCTGTCTTTATATATTAAATATGAATTATTTATTAATTTTTTAAAAATGTACTTGATAAGATTCCATATACGATTAACTACTTCTGTTTTATCCAATCTATGCTTATGAGCACGCTCAAATGGTGGATTTTCCACCATTAGTCTAACTAATCTATGACGTACTCCTGGATGAGGATCATTTTCAGCCATATCTAATAGGAATTCTAGATCTTCCCATTTGCCATCGACTTTTGTAAAATCGACTAAAGCTGTTAGTGCAGCTATTCTTACATCTAAATATAATTTATAAGTGATGTTAAGTTTTGAATTTTACTTTTGAAAAAATCATTTTAAAAATATTACCTATGAATTGGCCATATGATGCATATTCTCTGAATAAAAGAGGATTACTAGGGAGATGTCCGAATTTTTGTAAAGTTCGAATAACTTTCAAGCAAACAACGGAAACTGTATATTTGTAGCAAGGCAGTAATTTTTCTAAATTTAAATGCCTTGTTACTTCTTCTAAAATGGCTTTTGTATCTATCGACAAAGATTCAGCAGTTATAGCAGTTCTGAAATAGAGTTTCATGAATTATTATTTACATATTGAATCCGTTTTATTAAGAAAACAGAATAAATCTAACATATTTCTATAATAATACTACCCATGTTGAATACTGATAACAGGTGTTACAGTAGCTCCAAGAGCTTCAATAAGAGCAGCTCTATAATAATTGTCAGAATACCTATTTTTACTATTGTCATTATATTTAAATAAGTCCATAAGAAAAGAAAGTACTTCAGGCGGACAAATTCCATGAGCATTTCGTAAACCAGCCATTATAATATAATATAATATAATAAAACTACATAAACCTAAATAAACCTATATAGTTTTAATAAAAGTTTTAGTAAATAAAATTTATTGATCACATTTTTTAAAGCTAATAAAATTATAAAATTTTTACTTTTTGAAGAAAGTAATGTTGAAAATTGGTAAAATTATTTTGCTTAATAATTCTTCTGCAAGATGCTGACCCAAATAATTTTCTAAATATGGCTAGCATAGCAGGTGGTCCAGCCCATGTTGCTACCATTGCATTAGCAACCTATTAATATCATTATTCATAATTAAAATAAATAATACCACAGATTAAATACACATTTATATTGTAAAAATTACTAAAATCTTTACCTTGGTTAAACAATGAGCAGCTCGAAGCCTAACTTTATAATAACAATGTTCATTTTCAATTGTGTCTGTAAGAGCTAATCTAGTAGCTGGGGTTGAATGATTTTGTAGAGCTTCAATAGCTTCTAATTGAGCTGTTACATCTCTTTCATGTCTCAATTGATATTGCCATTGATAATCTGGTTGTTCAATTTGTACAGCTCTCATTAATGTCATGTCAGGATCTAAACGAATCCACAAAACCGGAGAATCGCTGTCAAATAGTTTTTTCATTATTATATAATCCATTTTCAAACCAAATTTAAAATTTCTTTTTATTCATCGACATGCAAATACTAACTCCATTGCTGAAAGATCCATGTCTACTTCCTCGCCTGTACACAAAGGAATTTTTTTCTTCTTATTTCTTCGACTTTTACTGTGACATGTTATGTCTGCTTTTGCCACAGTACCCTCGATTTGTAATGTATGTTTAAAAGTACCATCAAGTTCTTGAATATTTACCAATAAAGGTCCGACATATTTTCTTATTCCTTTTTGATGTGTAGTGTCTTGTCGAATTTCAAGTTCAACTGTATTTCTATTTATAAAACGTACATTGTATAGTCGTAAAAGCATACAAAAAATAACCGAGAAATATAAGATAGTTAAAACAATATTACAGACCTTTTCCTATTAAATACAAAACTTAAAGTAAATTTAGCATGACCTCCAGTTCTGACCCACTGGTCTATGAACACTGCCATATCTTTACCAGTTACAGTAAAAATTGCTTTTGTAAATACATTAGTACTAATTAACATGTGAGACCATAATCCAGAATCAATTTTTTGTTGAGCAGCATTAGTAGCTAGTGATAGCTGCTTATTGAATACCTTAATGAAATAACGTAAATAAATCATGTGTAACATTTGATTGAACAAAATAAAATTTACATTAAAAAGAATAATTACTTGTAAAAGAAGTTCTTGTCCAATTCTGTGTTCCAGCATCCTTATAACTAAATGTGCCTTTTTACGAAGAACTTCAATATATCTAGGGGACATCGTATGTAAATTTCTTATTGGAAAATAAAATCCAGGATCAGGTATTCGAGGAGTGGGAGCTGGTGTATTTGCAGTTACTGGTAAAGGAGCAGGCGGTTGCGAAGGATCAAGTATTATTCCACCGAACTGTTCTTCGTATTTTACAACTTCACGCAATTCCTGGCAGAAATAATGTAATGAGAAGCATATAAAGGTTATGCTCAGTATTCTAATAATTTGATAATTACAATAAATATGTAATATGACTAGACACAATTATTTAAGTGAGAATTATTACGTTAAATCACAGTAAATTTATATTGTTAAATCTTGTTTAATAATATTAAAGATACACTGATATTTATTGTACAGATTATAGCAATATCATAAATACCGATTGAATCCATTCACGATATTCGTTATTTCCAAAGCACTTTTTTGCATATAATCCTGTAAGATAGGTAGAAATACCCTTTGGTAACCACGTATCTGACCAATTTTGCATTGATATAAAGCAGCCAAAAAATTGTTCTGCCACTGCTTGTGCCATTGCTTTTTTTGTTATATAAACTTGATCGATAATAGCAGTAGAGTGTAATAAATTTGTACTACAAATATTTTTAATATTGTATTTAAGAATAGAGATTAAATATTATAAAATATATGAAGAAATATATCAAAACATACTTTAAAATACTCATTGTTGCATATGCATTAATATCTTCATCAATTTCATCTACAAAAACTTGTTTATAGCATGAATATGGATATCTATTTGATAAAGTCTCTTCATAAAATTCAAATGCTTCATGCATATATTTAGCTGAAACTTTTAATGAAGGTAAAAGTTGTGGTAAACAAAAATGCGTTACCTCATGCATATAAGGATCTACAAAAATCTCAAATGGTCTGAAAACGATATATAAAAATGAATAAAATAATACTGCTAGGATTTGAAAAAAGAACAGCTAATATTAATGTTGTGCATTTACAGACTATGTTATATAATAAAAAAAAGATGCATAAAAAGACTAACAAAAAATATTATCACACTTATATTTATAGAATTACCCAACGGCGAGAGCAATATTTGGAGCACAAGCAGGTAGATTTAGTACATAATGAAATGTTTTTTTTCGCATATCTGGAGTATATACTACTTCAACTAAGTCACCACACGATACTGCAGTCATTGCATCGTCAACTGTAAATTCAAGTTTCCAAGTGCATGGCTCAGCAAAACTATCTACGCAAGGAAACCATAGTCTTGATGAATTTTCATAACTGTAAGTATACATATGAGCTCCTCTCTAAAATATTATAACTTTTTGTTTAATATAAAACATGAAATGTTACTAAAAATTAATTATAAGTTACACAAAATAAATATTTTATTATAAATATTTACCTCAGCCAATGTTCCTGGACAGTTTGGAACAACAAAATGAACTCCTCCTTGCGGTTGCTCTAAAGAAAATTCTATTCCTACCCTAAGATTTTTACCTTCTTCTACTAAATGAGCTGCATCTGGAGGTATTTGTACAAGTAATTCACCAGAATTATTATCTGGATCAACTTTTTGGGCTGCAGCTAAGTGTAAATTAGAAAAAAATTCTAAAGACCGCCTGAAAATAATTAAATTGTAATTATAAAGAAAACGATAAATAATTATTACTAAAAAATTAATTATTTAAAATTACTGTTTATCATCTCCTTGTGAAATATCCAAAAATGGATCAAAATATTGAAAGGGAGCTTCGTATGATTCATTTAAACAAACTTTGTATATTCTACATTGCTTTGCATTAAGATGAATTAATCTAAGCGTATCTCTTAAAGGCACAATCGTTAATTCAACCATTCCCTTAAAAGTTAAAAGTATAATTAATTTAAATTCAACATACAAACATAAAACATTAAATATACTTGAAAACTTACAATAATACTCTTTCGTTGGAAACTTATGCCGGTTAAGCTAACAATTTGATGCGCTGTGCAAAAAGAATTTAAATACAATTATATAAATATTTTTAGAAAAACTTCAATTAAAATTTTACTAATAAATAAAATAATAAATGGCAATAAAAACAAAATTTAAATAGTAATTATTTGTTGTAATTCTCTTTGAAAAATCTAAATTTTACTAACAATTATATATAACCTCAACACTTAAAATTATTATACGAAAAATTCATATCAATATGGAAATTAATAATTATATAAATATATAACAATTATACTTATAATTTAAATGGCCGACTATTGTCGGCCGTTCTTTCTTTTTTCATGATTTCATTAACATATGAACATTCGGTAAACAAAATAAGTACATATATTTTATTGTTAGTGAACTTCACAATAAATATATATTTTAGTAATGGTGTGGTAAAAATCAATACTTTAAATCATGCTATCAGTCAATCAAATAAATCATTTTGAAATTTATAAAACATAATTCAAATTATTATGATTTATTTCACATAACTAAATGTCTATTATTTTATTTTTTTTTAAATGTTTAAATTTCAAAAAACATACAAGTTTTTTATTACAGTTCATATGTTTCTTTAACATACAAAATTGCTCTATATTTTTGCGAATTTGCTCTATAAAATCTAATTATTTATATAATTACGAAAATAACAAAATTATTTCCGATCTATTTTCGAAAAAAGCTTGAGGCATGCGCAGGAACGTTAAAATGGGTATTAATTGGTCAACAATTAAGATTATCGTTCGAAATAAACAATATAGTCTAAGAATGGTATTTTTAAATTTTAATTTAAAATTTATAATAATTAAAAAAATGTTTAACAGTTTAACAATATTTCTTGAATACATAATAAATTTATAATATTACATTGTTATTAGTTGGCAGAGTGTAATGGCATCTTCTTTGCTTTTCGCATCGATGCTATCAGATAGGCAGAAGGTGCGTTATTTTTTTTTGGACAGGATAAACAAGGATTTTCTATAAATTTCACCTACTCCGTATTAATGTAAAATCAATTCGAGTTATAAACTTTGAATAATCATCTTCATGGGTTTCACCTCTTGAGGCACCATAAAATAGCTGTTTAACTTTTACGCTGTTCAATTTGGAAAAATGAACACGTGCTATTTGTTATAATGAATTTATTGGAAAAACTGATTTAAGCTGGCAGTGTAATATGCTGTTTAAAAAATATTTGTGTCATTACGATATATATTTGCTGAACTTTCTTTCAGCTAAGTAGGAATAAAAACCAATTCCTTTACTATTACACACATTTTCGTTAACAACATTTTTAATGTATTGGCCAAATTTCCTTTCAGAAAGTTATCTCTTATTCATAACTTAATTTTTTTAAGTAATAATTTTTGTAATAGGTACCTCATTCATTATGAATTTCATGGTAATATTCTCTAAGCTTTTTAAACATTTATACTAATAACTTTTCATTTCTCTGTAATTTTTGTACAGAAATTATTAAAATTTTCTGCTTATCGTATAATTAACATGCTGCTTATTCTTTTAATTTTGTATCCAATAATATTCAGATTTGAAAAGTAACGAAGAAATTTATTTATAAAATTCGTTCGGAAACTTTCTTTTATCATAATCTCATTATCGGAAACGAATCTGAAAAATTAATAAAACATTACTTCAGTAAAACACTAATAGAATAAAACAAATGTTTGTATATATACTTGTTTGAATCTATGCGTTATTTCTTTCTTTTCAATCCTAGACTTCATTTAATATTGAATTCCTTCCTCAGATATATTTTATGATATAATATAATATATATATATAATACTCAGATATATATTATGACTATATTATATGTTTATTCTATCTATGCATAATTAATATTTATTTTTTAATATTTTTATAACGTGTTCTATTTTTATTTAACTTCAAAATCAGATGATTCTAATGCATAAATTTTCAAGATTAACTTAAGTCAAATACCAGTTACACATACCTTTAAGTACAAGCTACCTCTAATTTAAAAATATCATAAAAATTTTTATAATTTAAAAATTAATAATACATATCAATTAAAAAATATGTAAAATATAATGTACAAATAATGAAATGTGTAGATCAATTTCAATTCATATTTATGAAGATAAGAAAAAGTAATAAAAAAATAAATTGCAATAAATAATAGAAAATGTTTAAAAATTAGGTATATGGATTTTTGCGTATTTTAATTGTTTAATATGAATTATTTTTCACGATGACTTATTATCTATTGGTTATTTTTTCGTTATTA
>JAPYYT010006437.1:0-11601 GCA_030522565.1 Ceratosolen corneri | reverse complement strand
GTACTTCGCTGTAATTAATGCTTTTATCTTACATTTTCTCCCTTACATTGACGCTTAGCTTACTTTAGCCAGGCAAAAAGCTAAATTTCGAAATTAAATTCAATTAAACCTAACGCTTTATTTAAAAAGAGAGAAATGGGTATAACTAATTTTAAGTGTAAAATTACAAATATCTAATAATTTTCTCAAAATTATATCCCCATTATCAAACTTGTAGATTATAAAATACAATTGCTGTTTGTTACACATATATATTATAAACTCTCATCTTTTTCTCAATAGAATTTGAACATTCCATTATTTCTTCAAGTAGCTGGGGCAAAACGTAATTCTTTGATTCATTCGATATCCAATGAAATATTTGTTAAATAATTTTTCAAAATTCTACGCAATTTATTATAATTACATGACCATGTGCGGAAAAGCATATATTTCATATGTATTTAAAATTATAAACTGCTATGCAAATTAATACATTGCTGTTGGAAAAATATGGCTAAAGCAAATTATATTTACCTAATTGACTTTTTAATTTACTTTAAATCAAATACTAATAACAATGCTTCTAATATTAAATTTACGTCCCAAGATATATTTCATTATAATATACAGAATTGTGCCATAAAAAAAAAATCATTGATATTTTAAACTTATAGTAAGCAAAAAATATATCATGAATTAGTTTCAAAGAAGCTCTTTTACGAATAATAAATCTAAATATATATGGCAAAATATGGACTTCATGTTTTACTTTTATGTTCTATTGTATAACTATAGGCTTCTAAACGTGTTATTAAGTATTACAATAAATATATAAAAATTAAAATGCGATAATGAAATCATTAGAGTGGCACACCAAAAATATTTTTAAATTTCAATGTAATTGAATACTTACCAATTTGTTGAAAATTCTTTCAATTTAAGTTGTCCTTGCTTATGAAATTTGTTTAATTTTCGTTACTTAAATATTGAAATATTCATGCTTGATATATAAATATATTAACGAAAATTCATCGCTTATAAATGCATCTTATATCTTCTCAATTATTCATTGTAATGTTAAAATCATTAATTCTAGTATTTTTAATTTTTTCAAGTTTCATTTGCAAAACGTGCCAATATATATTTTATATATTTCTATATTTTTTTTATTATTATATTATATTATATTATATATATTTATTATTTTATATATAAAAATACGTATTTTTAATTACACTATTGAAAGTTTACAACTTTTGAAAATGTTCTTTAATTCAACTTTATCAAGAGGATATTCAATATTATAGAAATAATTATTTTACTTTTATCCACGCGTTTTAATATTTTTATATATATTTTTATATATAGCATTGATTTTATATAATTTAATATATCACGTATTATTGTCAACAACATATATGCTTAACACATTTAAAAACGTCAGATTCATTTTTAGGAGCAAATATTACAAAAATCATTTTAGTTGTTAAGCAAAAAATATATCATGAATTAGTATTAACTTAACAACAATCAGTTGTTAAGTTAAGTTGTTAAATATAAGTTGTTTTCATATTTGGCTTGGCATATCAATATAAATAAACATATAACTTTATAACAAAATTAGACATTTTACGTTACGTCTGTTTAAAATTTAATTAAAATAATTTTTAAAAATTTATTGTTAAGTTTTATGGCATAACAAATTTCAAATCAAACAACTGTAATAATTTAATACACAATCGATGTAATTCAAATAATTTTGTCTGCTACACAGAATAATAATTAGTTGTTATTAAAAAGCTATTTTTTAATATGAAATAATAAAAACCATATCGGGTGTAAGGACAGTTAAGAAAAAAGGCAATATTTTTTCATTGTCAAGTTGTAATCAAAACCAAGCGCTCGTTGAAGAGACTCGGTTATGACTGCAACCATGTTTTAATTTACAATTTCATTGCTGCTAAAGACAATAATTACACCGCAAGCGTAATGTTTATGCATTATTTTAGATTTGTTCTTTCCCATCTCAATTCGTCCGATACAATTACTGTTTTACTATATAAAGTTCTTTTTGTATTAATGTTTTTAGTCGTTGTGTCTTTTCTCCATTGATTTGATTTCATCCAATATTTTTCTTAATCGAAATCACGGTGCTCCTGTGTGTATACGTGTGTTAGATCGATTGGCATTTTAAATATAGTTAAGTAAATTTCAAATCTTTTTAAATTTTGCTTTTTCTTCTCATTTATTTGATGTATTTCTGAATTTTAATTAAAGAAATGACGGGCTTAAAAAGTTACAGTCTTACGCGTCTCAACTTTAATTTACTTTTACTACCAGTTTAAACACTTTCATGTCGAAAGCCTCTCATACGTACACATTGTCGTTCTCTTACCTATGTTTTTTATAATCCACACATCTTTACAATAAACAATTGTTCTTAAAAATTATCTCTTCCGTTAACCAAAATCACTATTCTTCCTATCCCTCAAAATTTCTTATTTTGTAAATCAATATATCTATATATATATATATGTGTGTGTGTGTATCTGTGCGTTCGCGCGCGCGATGTACGTGTATTTATATATATAGAGGATATACAAAGTTCTCGAAGGGGAAAATCTGCACTTAAGGGCGTATTCTTGTAGATTTTTATATAATTCATTTATGTTCATTAATTTGTTTGCTTAATATAATCGATGCGAGAACACGATTTCGATGAAGTTACGACCGTTTACTTCTTTTTTTTTATTATTATTATTCAAACACTCTCATTTTGTTTTATCATCTTGTGGGATTTAGTTGTAGCTACTCTTCTTATATCTGTTCAACTTAAAAATACCTTAAGACAATTTTTATTAATATATATATATATATCATTGAAAAGTCTACATCGTTCAATTAAAATCTAGACAGATTCCTTTGATATATAATTTTTTCGCATGAACACACTACTATTGTTAAGGGTTCTTTTATCTTTTAATTTTATAGCAGAACGAAAAGATGATTAGTCACCACAGACAAAAGAATTATGACAAATGGGATACAAAAGATTTCATTTTATACTTCTTCAAATCTCAACCGTATGCATCACTTTGACCATGAAAAATTAAAAAATTGGATTTTACGTAAGAGCAACAGAATTTCGCAACTATTATTTTTTATATTTATCAATTCACCTTCATTTACCTTAATTGTTTCTAATTCCCATCAACGTGTAAACGACTTTTTCAATAATATCGTTATGCCCTACCTCGTTCTTTTCTATTGTTTTAGTTTCAGTATAGAATTCTACATTTTATATTAGATTTTATTCTAGACGCATTACAAACGTTTCATATGGAGAGATGTAGAAATCAAGGAGAAAAACTTGTTCATCTATCATTAAAATAATACAAACATAAAAGAACCGTATACAATAGCGGCGTTAAAAGAAAATAACGACAGTCACATCGACGTTCCTGCGCCACATGCAACGACACAAAATCAAAGAAATGAAAAGAAAAAAAAGAGGATATTCTCGTTTTTCACCGTACAGTAGTAGTCTGGGCAGACAATGAGACTTGGTCCAGTGCGAGAAAAATGATGATTAAAAAATAGGATGCTCATCCTTTTCTCGTTTCTCATAACGTGGCTCCTCTCTTTTTCTTTCTTTCTGCTTTCCAGTTTAACGACTCAGCTACTGCTTTTTGCCTGTTACACTCATTTTACTAGAATAATGTAAATACTTCCGAGTTATACTCAAGGGACAGATAAATTTTACAGGCACTTTGAGGGTTGATTCAAGGGTCTGTCTTTTCGCGTTTTATTTTTATTTATTATTTTTAAAGCATCGGACATATTGTTATCGCTCGCTCCTTATTTTGTGTCATTCATATTTTCTTTTTTCACGAAGCCCATTAAAACGCACTGGCTTACGATAACTTACATAAACAAAGACTATCGCAGTTAATTCCTCGTTTCACGTTTTACAAATACACCATCTTGTCCTACTTTACGTTCATAACTCACGGACACACAACGTTCAGTCTTTCAAGTAAAACAATATCTACAGGACGCGTATTGTCAGTCGCAGTAATAATCATTCGTCGGAGTTGGCATGCTCTCTCATTCTTATTAATTACCACTGGACACATTAGTTTAAAAAGTAAAGTAATCGTAAAAAAAAAATATTTCCAGCTCTAAGGACCGTTTTTGTGTTAGGTCCTCGGTTGCTATTTTACAAATAAATCTCGTTCTCTAATATCAAGCATTGTCAATAGCCAGTCTTTAGTGTTAAGAAAAAATGAAAAAATAAAAAAAAAGGAATATACGAAAAAAATAAAGAAAAAAACAGACCCCCGCACCGATGCCCGCATGTGCCTTGGATACGACTTTCTTTTTCGCTAGAGAAAAACAAATAAGAACGTACCAACACACATGTTTGTACTGGATATATTTGAAAAATATTTACCACGTATATCTATAATGTTTTATAAATATATTGCGCAGTTTGTTTTATTCGAGCAGTAACAAACTCCGCTGAATGCACACATGCAAACAAACGTGCAGTAAAGGAATTAGAAAAAAAGAGAGAGAAAAATTATTGATAATCGTAACAGTTATAACGTAATGAGAAAAGCATCCTTTTTTTAAATTTGATTTTCTCCTTGTTTATAAAATTGTCGATAACGACCACCAAGCGAGAAAAATATTCCGAGCTAGCCACGTCGTCAATTTCTTGCCAGTCACGTTAAGCAGTACCTTGCCCATACCACACACTTACATGAATTTGATTCTTGGTACAGTTACCTCTTTCACATTTCTAAGTTTCAACTTAGATGTATTCGCGTAAATAAGACGTTTTTTTTTTTAATATAAACAGTTACATAATGTGCTAATAATTTTTGTAATCTTCAAAGACATTCGACATGACAGCATTCGAATCGGTAGTACATTTAAACTCCATATTCTTATCGTCTTATATTTCTATCATTGCAGCTCCGCGACGCGACGCGTAAATTCTTCTCATATACGCTTTTAATATTACCTATCGTGAAAAACATTTGAATTAGATGGTCGCCGAAACGACTGGCAGTAGATTTCGTACCTTAAGAAAAGAAGAAAAAATCGGATCCAGTCTATCCCCATAGTATATCGTTTCTTTCAACGGCTGCGAAATATCACGTTTAGCCGATTCAATAAAAACTATGCAATTATGGGATTTCAGTTTAATTAAACGTTTGCCTTTTATTCATTATCTCAGTTTCGTCTTTATATATAATAATAATAATAATAATAATAATAATAATAATAATAATATTAATAGAGGATCTAATTAGAACGATAACGGAAAAATGTACAATTCTTTATATTTTTTCTCTTTTTTTTTAAGACAAGTGGCTTTTTCATTTTTTTTCTTTCTTCAGCCTTGGCAATAAAATGAATGTTATGCTGCACTTTCGATACTTTAAAGCATTACACAGCTATAAACGATGAATAACTCGTAACCTGTGCGAAGGCGAGGTCAATTATCGATTTGCGAACGATACTGTAAACAATTACTTCCTACTACTTTTATTTAAAGACCATACAAAGTAGCGACCACATCACAGATTCGTACTCCGAAGTCGATTCTCACTTTTTTTTTTTTTTTTTAATTATTTATTTTTTTTAAATAAAGCAAAAGACAGTCTTTTGAAGTCATTGGTAATGCCTTTATAAGGAAAAAAACACTTTAAGCACTTTTTTTAGTCGTCCTGCGCGTAACGTATTATTGACGAGTCGCTTTGCGTCGCTACATGGCTCTGTCTGAATAAATGTCTCTGGTATCGAGAGTGTGCATGTTTTAAGGTCTAGGCAGGATAATTTATCGCTCAACTATCGACATCAATGGATTTCGAAATTTCGCTGTGTATAGAATTTGTAGAAATGTTACAGGTGTATATTTTTTTAAAATCTTTCTTTCACCAATACCAAAAATTTTCAACACAGCTTTTGTCGGATCAAGTTGATAATACTATATAGACAAGATGGACGCATGAATGACACTTTAGTGTCCTTAGTTTGAATTATCAAATTTTTTTTTATCAAATTCCTTATATCGCTCCATAGTCAACAGAATTGCAGCTTTTTAGCATCTGATTGAATAATTGGACAAAAACTTCATTTTCATTATTATTTTCCTTCTGTTATTCAATGCGGTAATAACAGACTCACACCGGCTATTCTTTTATGCTCGATCTTGATTATTCTATACCGTGAGCCGAAGACCCCATTTATAATTATTCTCCGAGTTGGGAATTATTTTTAGACAGACCATTCCTTGTTTACATATTATTTCTATTCACTGATTTGTCCTGTTTCAGTAATTGTGTATATATATATAAATATATATATATATATATATGTGTATATACATACATACACAGATACATAATAGACGCGCGCGCGTATATATATGTATGCATATGTATATATATATATATATATATATATATATGTATATGCATGTATATTGTGATTTAAAGTTAGATTAAAAGCCTTCATCGACGTTTTAATATTTTCCATCTTTATTCATTTTGTTGGCTTACTTCCTCTTTGTGGTCAGTTTCTGGTGGGTTGGCATTATTTTTATTCCCGTTAGTTTGATTTCCAACATTGGAATCAGATATTTTATCATTATGAGAATCCACTTTATCATTGGAATCCATCTTCGAGTTGCCTATCGCAGATCACAAATCAAGAATTATAATTTTTAATTGCTAAATAAAATTTTTATTTTCATTCGAATCGTTTACTTATTAAACGAGTTTTAGCCCAATAATCGTAATATTACCGAGGCTCGCAAAATAATTATCAAACAATGACATGAGTATATTTTCAAAAAAATTCATCTTTAATGGACTCTTTGAATAGTTTTACAAATAAACGATTCATCTCGTATGTACAGGGGATGACATTAGATCTCACTTTGTCCGGCGTAATATTGCTGTTGCATCTTCATATTGCGCTGCTGCTGTTGCTGCTGCTGTTGTTGATGGATGTTGGATCTGTGGCGATTCATCTGCGTTTGTTGCTGCTGTTGATTGGGCATACAATTCGGCTGCTGTTGGCCTTGCTGGGAATTGTTGGGATTTGGACCCGGTGGAAAGGGCATCACGGGTCGTTGAATCGGCGGCGGGTAGCGTTGCTGCGATGGCTGTATGCCACCGCGGGGTGGCATCCCCATTGCTCGGACGTTTTGCTGTAAAACCTGATCAGTCTTGTTTAATATTTGCCTCGTAATTTCAACGATCTTAACGTTTCGAACGCCGATTAATGTTACTCGAAACTGCGCTTGTAACTTTATCGATTCAAAGTGCAACTAAATAAAATGGTACATACGTAGTTAGTGTAGCTGCTTACCAGAGCAGACTGACTGACACCCTGATATTGTTGGAATTTGTGGTGCTGCGTAGGGCTTGGCTGTGGCTGTTGCGCGGACGATTGTTGCTTTCTTGATTTTGGCGATGGTATTTGGGGCGCTGGAAGGATGTTGCACCAATTAATTCCCGAATTATTATCGAGCTGCTTTTTTTTTTGTTTTCGTTTTTTTTTTTTTTTTTTACAAATCTTTTAAGTTCTTCTAAATACTCACTGGAACTAAAAACCGATGCCAGGACATCCTGCTGATTGCCGGACGGGCTCTTCAACTGCCGTGGCTGCTCTTGCTGCTGATGCTTGCTAAGGAAAGTGGCCGCCGCATTGGCGGGTCCTGGCAGTCCACCCGTGGGGTTGCGGTACTGTTGCGCCGCGGCCGCGGCGGCTATCTGCAATCCGGAGCCCGACAGGAATTGCGAGCTGAAATTCTGAAGGCCGACCGGAGCGGCGTTACCAGTTGCCAGATTCTGGCTATGCTGGCCAAACCCCTGAAGTCCGTAGTGCGCTCCGGTCTGCTGTGCCGCCCCACCCGGTTGATAGAAGCCCGTCTGTGATCCGGAAAACACATCTGAAAACAGGGAGTGGACGGTGCTTTTAATCCAGTCGAATCAAGCGAGCGTTTGACGCGGCATATATTTTGAAGTCAAAGTACGCCCGATTCATGGCGTCACATCAAGCAATTTGCAATTATTAGCTCTATACCAAGCTTATATACACGACACGCATTAGATTTTACCTGCGGATGTGGCACTGTAATAATTATTTGCCGAGGGTTGAACATTGGGACCAGGTCTCTGAACTAATTGCGAGTTGCCCATATAGCTGCCGCTCACTCCTAATACTTGATTTGGATCGTACGGAATGTATGCCAGCTACAATGAGAAATCGAAATTCATTATAGACATTGAGGAAGATCGACGAAGACGCGCGTAGAACAAGCTGTCTCACTTGATTTGGTTGTGGAGGAGCAGATGGTGCTTGAAAGTGCTGAGCCTTTGTGCCAATAGCGCCAATCGGTTGAGATGATGGCTTGACACTGGCTGACATTAGGGAATTTGAGGATGAGCTGATAAGTACGGTATTAGGATTATTACTCAGTTGTTGATTTTGTCCAAATGGTGGTGCAGCTGCTGCCGTCTGTGAAGTAAAAGTTTAAAATGATACGTGTAACTCGATTGTAGTGGAAAATTGATCGAACGAGCATGTATTTTAGCTTCGAGCCCGTTGTATGCAATTGGAGGTCAAAAATTGCAGGCGGATTGTGATTTATCGGTGTCATTACTATTTATTAGTGTCGACCAAAATAATCTCACGAGATCTTTGGTATTGACCAACAATAATGGGAGAGGTGAGAAGCACTCGTAACGTAGCTAGCAATTACGACTTTAAAAACAATTTGGCGAACAGGAGCGAGGAGGGTCATTATTGATTAACAATTAGTGATGCCGGATACGGACGAGGTGCAGCCGACGTCGACGGCGCTGAGCAATCAAAGCTGTCGCCCCGCCCCTCCTCACCCATTGTTCACCCGATAATGTGTACATTATATGCAACTAACGTGATGAATGTAAAGATGGAAGCGGTAGAGCTGATCTTGTAGACGTTAGCATGAAAAAATACGTACGAGGCGATATTGCGAGAGGTTGCTCTGGTAAATGTCCGGGGTGGGTGCGTTGGGCGCGTGCGGTGGTGGCGGCTGCTGCAGGTACATGTTCTGTTGATTGAAGGAGCTCTGGAGCGAGGCGGCGTAGGGCGGGTACTGGGTGAATGGGGACCTGCTCTGGTCCAGCTGGAATGCTCCGTAGAGGCCGCCCGCCTGGGCCGGCAGTTGGCCGGATCCGGTGTTGAAAAGGACAGCCGGTGGCGAGGGGATTGCCGACATGCTGCCATACTGCGCCGCCTGAGAACCCGGATACTGCGCAAATTCCTATGTTAATCATATAAAATGTGTTTGTCTCGGGGGCGTCTGTACCCCCGCCCCCGTCCTAACTCCCGAGACTTGCTCCCGAGGTGCGAGCCGCGCGGCACAAGGCCATTTTAGGTGTTTATGGGCTGTTACGGGGGAATGCGCTTGCTACATCTTGGTGTTCGGTCTTATGCGACGGCGTACACGAAGATACGTGAAAGCTGAATACGAGGACTGTCGGTTGTTTCCTCTATTTTTTTTCCTTTCATTGTAATGATCGTTAATTGGATAATTAATTTATTAAGGCTTACGTGGTAGCCTATTGCACAGAATTATAGCAATTCTCATACGTAATGTGCAAATTTTGTGTTTATGATAAAATGAAATCAAACATGTTTTTCATTAAGCAGTGAGAGAAGGGGGCAAAGAGGGGGGAGGGACTTTGAATAGTATTTTAAAGAAAAGTTTTTATACATATGTACACGTACTCACAGGTTCATATATATATAATATATACGAATGTGTCGGATTACTAAATGAACATTTATGGATTGCAAGTTGTGTTTGATCGTCAAGGTCAAAAGTCTACTAAAATAATTGCTCGTTTCATTTTACTGTCATTGAAGGTTTTGTTTTTTCATATTATCATGGCTCGAGCAGTTTCATTATCTACACATTATATTTTAACTAGTATAAAAGATATAATAAAGAAAAAAAGCAACAAAAAAAATTTCGAATAAATGTTTGTGCAAAAAATTCCATGACGTCTTCGAGACAAATAAGTGGGGAAACGGGTGTCGGTACAATAAATTCGCCTGAGCGATTCAGTTTCAAAATGTACCAAGCGAATCTGCGCAACATTTCAAACTGTGATAGGCTTTAATTTTGCAGTCATACGATTCGAGCTTAAGCTTCTTTCCGAAAGGCATCATACGTTCACAACTGCAATGCCATAGTAACGACTCCGTACGCGTAGGTAGGTCGTATTACTTCTCCCACGATATGTCTCGCCCGTTGCGAATCTCATTAAATCGAACGATATATATATATATATGTATATATATACAGAGAGAGAGAGAGAGAGAGAGAGAGAGGGCGGGGTAGGAATGGAGGGAGCGCGCGACGTTGGTAGAGGCCAATCGAGTTAGCCCGTAAAAGCAACACACCGACTCTCGCGAGCAATTCGTTTTATAAATAGCTGGACTTATGGGGAGCAGAGACCTCGGGAGTCAAGTACGCCCAGCGTTTAGGGCGCGAGGACACGGCCTGTCAGGGAAATGTATCGGGTGTTAATATATAAATGGACGAGGGAGGTAGTGGAGTGGGAGGGAGAGATAGCGTGTGACGAGGCGGGCCAAAAAGTAGAAAAAAAGAGAATGAGGAAGAAGAGTTAAGTCGATGCTTTGGCATTAACCTGATAATTAATGTGAGAGGGTTGTCCGGTGGAATTGAAGGGCGGGGGGCTGAGGGGCCCCTGTAAGCTCGCCGGGGGATGGCCGATGGGGCTCTGGCCGGGCCCGATAGGACTCGGACCCGGCACCGAGGAGCCTGGCTGCGCTCCGCCGCCACCCGATGATTGTTGCTGCGGCTTCACCTGCGGGGGAACCAGCTGCGCATCAGGCAAAGAGTCAGCGTCTTCCCACACGGGACATGATCAACGATATTTTTGCTTATGATAGTGTACCACCGCCGCCCCACGAGTCCACCCACGAGCCAAATGCCCCCTCTAGCCCCAATCCCACCCACCCCATCCCGCCACTTAGATATCATTGTAAATTATTTTAATTTTTTTTATCCCTAATCGTTGGTGGGGTGAAATAAGGTTGAGGCCGGAGAGGGGGAGGGGGGTGGCTGACTGGCTGATGACCGTGTGGAGGCGGTGGTTTTTTTTCTTTTAGGCATGCATGACATGTTATGATGTATGTATCATGTGATGTGCAGTGCGAAGCCGGGTGTCACTTTTTTCGTTTTGTTCTATTTGCGTGCGCGAAGAATCGCGAGATCCCAGGCTCATATTAGAGCTAAGGAGATTGATAATTATTTTAAATATTGTTTTGGTATTCTCTGATATTCTCTGTCTTTAGATGGTGAGATTGATATAAACACGATTTATATATTATTTCCACGGAGCATTTAATTAGTCGGCCTGACTTATATGGACGTCGACGATACCTCGTAAATCGAACCTCGTTGTTTGCGAACAATCAATTGACAGAGGCAAAATAAAATTGTTTTATAATAAGAGCGAGAATGCAAGTCGTTAGCTTTGAAATATGTTGGAATTAGAGGCTTCCTGTATTTAACACAACTAC
>JAPYYT010006416.1:0-10500 GCA_030522565.1 Ceratosolen corneri | reverse complement strand
CCAGGCCTTTCCAAATTCGCGTAAATATATAAATCTTTATTATTTATTATTTCCACGCAGTCAACCTCCCCATGTGCATCCGATAATACCGTAACAGGCTTTACAATTTCAATAATTATCCCACCTATCTCTACACCCCCCTTTATTTCTCCTCAAGGGCAAGTGCGTGTAATTCATGGCATTCACCTGCGGAGTCATATTGTTACTACTGCAGCCGCGTCTTCGCCCCATCCCCCCATACTTGATAATTACCCCAGACAGTATACTAGCCGTTTAATAATCAAAGGTAACTCCTCCCCTTATTTTCCAAGAAACGAGTTAAATCAACAATTCTTCTAACCTTCCCTTTCAATCACATTGTAAAACTGTTCAATAACGTTTATTACCGCTAATATTATATTGCTATATACTTATTCAATAAACTACATTACAAACACATTACTCTCACGACTTGTATATTTGAAACTTATTTCTATCATCCTCTTTCCATTCTCCATCTCTCTTCGTCCGTATAATTTCGGTATAATCCCGAACACTCTGAATGACCAATAATAACATTAATCGGATTTTCTAAGCTTAAAATTTTATAAATATGTTTCTTTGAAGAGAAATATTTATAAATAAAACAGCAATATCAGTAAACTTACCTTATACTGGAGCTGTGAGCGACTCACAGCTGCCTGATCTCTGCGTCCACACAGTCGATCAACCTCGGTCTCCAGCGTTTCTGTTGAGGACTCGGCTTCGCTGAGCCAACCAAGGAATTTGTCCAGTGAGCGATCAAAATTGTGCAATGAATTCATTGCAGAGTGTAATAGCTTTCCACGATTAATAATACTGGATTGAACAAAGAAAGGTTTTTATTTTACATTTCATTATTTTTGTTCAGAGATATTTTCCTGCATTACATAGATGATATAATTAGATGATTTACTAGATGATATAATTATTTCAATATATATTTGATTGGAAATAGTTACCTAGCAATATGACAATATAATTTATAGATAAATTTTATAATATTCAAAAATATTATATTTAGTTTCAAAAAATACTTTTTATAGAATATAGATTTATTTGAAATGTAAAAAGGAAAACGAAAACTCAAAAAACTTTTTCTGTTTTAGACAAATATATGTATTAAATAATTCCAGTGAAATTTTAGTTTAAATTTATCATTACTTGCATTGATACTAAATGTTCGGGCGTAACCCCGATTGTGAAATTTCAGATAGTGGAAGGGGAGAGATAGCAGGGAATAAAATAAGAAAGAAAATTAAGCGAATCCGGATAATGTAATAGCAAATAAAAATTTATTGAATTGATAAAAAACGGTAGAAAAAATGCACGCAGTGATATAAATAATGAAAAAGAACAAGAAACGGTAAAATAAGTTGATTTATAACGCGATTAAAGGGAGATATAATATAAAGGTGAAATGTACTTAACAAATAGTATAAACAAGAAATTTTTAAATAAAAAACTAATAGGAAATAAGCCAAATAATACTACATTCTAACATTTATATACTTAATCGATAAAACAACTTGTTTCTTATTAGTATAACTAGAAATGTTACTAAGTATACAATGCAAAACATATTACTATTTATATCATTCTCTATTTGCTCGGAAACTAACTCAAGTTTAAACTCTCCCCAAAGTAGCGTAGGGGAGATAAAGATAGTGGAAGGGAAAAAATAGGAGGGGTGTTAAATACTGAGTCGGTGTGTAATACTGTGCTTTTATTGATAATAAATGGGAGAATATAACGGATTCCTTAAAATTGAGATGCGACTGTGCGACCGCAACATTAAAACGGGAATTGAATGCCGCATTGCTTGGAATGCTTATGATTGCTGAAGTCTTCTTATTATGTTGTTATAACTTCTTATTATTCACGAATATCATAGTTATCCTCGTGATAGACCGTTTTGATACGATGTTTCTGTACTATTTATTATGGCACGTTAAATTAATTCTACAGATACTACTTACCTTGTAGATGCATTGGGCTATTTAGCAGTTTCGTTCTTATCCTTGTCTTTAGTACTATTTGCTGGGTTATGCGATGATAAAGGCTTCGAATGGAATAGCAATCGGTCGAAAATTGAATGCCGATGTACCGGGTGTCAGTTGATGGATCTGATCAAGCTGTTCTTCTAAATAGAATTGACGATCAGTTATAAATTGAAAACCAAACACTTGGAATTTAACTTGTTACAATAACAGCAATTTATGTAGTCTTTTTATCCGTGTTGGATTCTCGATTCTATTCTAATTGTGGTCAAACACTTATTCTTGATAAATTTTTTTATAATTAATGTAACTGCTTTCTATTATTTTTATCTTGTGACCGATGAAGATTTTATAAGTTCTACGGCCAACGATAATGAAGCCTAATTTAAGAATTTTACCTCGTTCCGTGTGGTGGTGTGGTAATCTTCAGTATCCATGAGACTAACAAGTTTCAGTGATAAGATCACAGCTAATTATTTTACTGTGAGTGACGTCCTTGACATCTTAGTGTTGCACCTTTAGAGGGGTACTAGTGCAGAATAGATATTTTACACGCTGTTAAATTTTCTGTGGCTTGCATTGTGACACGATAGTTGAGGCATCGCTTGTTGTCTACTGATTGGACGCAAATAGCCATGGTATGAATAAAACACCAGAGGAGGTAACTATACTTTAGATTTCGGGAATTTTTATGGCGTTGTAACTTTTGCTGGTTCTATGTTATAAGGTGATGGGCAGATTCAACATTAGGGAATTTTCAAGGTTTAGACGTAGTAAACAGAGTCGTAAGTAAAAAGGTCATCTCGTGACGAAAAATGGTGCTTGAATTTTTAATGAATTTTGAATTTTTAATGAATTTTGAAACAATGAGGTATTATTAAGAAATAATCGAGATCCCAATAGAATGTCGGACACGATTAATTATTGTTTTACTATCATTGTATTATCACAAATATTTAAAAAATTTTTATTTTTTGAAGAAAGATAAAAAATTAGAAGATAAAAATTAAATTAGTAAGATTTTCTAAAAAACTAAGCCATATAATTGTAATTCTATACTACGTTATTGTTTCAAAATTACTTTGTATATTTTATGTATTTATAAATGCCAGATGTTTCCCCAGAGAATATATCGAATATTCTTTTCCCGGACAATAACAATTTAACGACCAAGTTTACTCGGACTGCTCTTCAAATATCTGCCGATGACCAATATAACCATCACGTGTTTTGTAATATAACACTAGAAACTCTACGGACTCATCCTTCCGGAAACCCTAGCATAATTACCAAACTTTGTGCTATTTTCATAACGTACCGATTCATATTTTAAAACAACAAATAACAAGTGATCCTTCAAAGCGTAAGTGTAACAGTGCAGAAATGCGGCACGTTGTTTCAAAGTGCAGCCTTCACCTCCCTCTACGGGTATTGACATTGTGACGCGAATGACAGCTGTATAATGAGCTTATATCCAATCACCGACACTTCCAACTCTTCACTCCTCGCATTGGAATTTCGGAAAGCGTCAGGATGCGCAAGAGAAATAATGGAATTCTCAAGGTCTTCAGAATAAATAATACAAATCAGTGATATTAGAGTTTTCAACGTATCAGTGTTCGGTTTAACAAACAGTGAAGCTTAGACCGAACACTGATAAGGAGTTACATCGCTATAGATTGGCAAGCTCGCGATAATTAAAGACATCTCAAGTTCAGCCAATTTCACTATCAATTGGCAAGCTTAAGACAATCGCCAGAGACTATGAAGCCCAATTGACTCGGTTGTCAATTTACGCCTGAATATTGCGACGACGCAGAAATTACTATTCAAGACAAACACAATATTATATTTACGACATATGTTAAATAAAGACATTTTGCAGTATTACAAATGACTCCACCGTCTTCATTTCTCTCTACTCTGCTATTTGCCTCTCTCTCACGCCATCTAGAAGAGTATACACTCGGGTTAATTACCGAACAATAATATATTTTTAAATTTAGTATAATACGATGAATTTGTTAAAATTCGAATTACAAAAATATGATGGAAATTGTATCTTATATTTCTTAAATGTGATTTAATATAAAGTTGATGCATTCGCATATTCGTATGGTATTAAAAATTTGGTATCAAAAACTTGGTAATACATTTTAAAGACTATTCATTAACAAAACGTGAAGTGTACCTGGTGTTAAGATTATTATATCGCTGATTAATTGTTTCCGTGAGTTTTTTTATTCGTGTAGTATCATCTTGCTGGTAGACTGTAATGAGATTCTGTGATAATGAATTAAACAGCTCAATTTGGTGTTTATATTGATGAAGTTCGGCATGAAATGACTGCAAGTACAAAAAATTTCAATTATCTTTATATTTTCTATTTTAATTATTTATTATGTAATTTTTATACAAAACAAAACAATAATTATTATGTAATTATTGTTTTGTATGAAAAAATAATATTAATAATATTAATTTTTTTTATTTTTTTATTATTTTTTTTTTTTAACTTATGAGTCAAAATGTAAATTAATTTCACAGTAGTTTTTCATTTTATCTAGAGATTTATAAATAACTTGAGTTTCAATTAAATTGTTAAATTATATTTAACAATTATATTATATTTACAATTTTATTATATTTCATAATGCATTTTTAATTTACTAACTTAAATATTAAATGACATATATACATTTTTTTTAATAATAAAAATTATGATTTTATTTTTTAATTTATAAACGAGAAAGTATATATATATTTTTATTAATTAATTCCATTTTTAAATCCAAAAAGAAAAATTATGATCAATCATAAATTAAAATTTTTCTTTTACGCATTAAGGAAAGAGTATTTTAATTACTATGTAATTAATCATTTTAATACAATTCTCATCGTTTTCTTTATACCGTAGACACAAAAATTAATTGTTATTAATTGTTTTCAAATAAAATGAAATCCTGTTTTTAATAAATTAATATAAATAAGATCTTTAAATTTAAGTATAAGTTTATCATCTTTTAAATCGGAATATTTTGAAACTAATATTAAATATTTTATATATTATCAAAGTTTTATACAAATTAATAAAATTGAGACGAACAAAAAATAAAAATATATTTATATATATAAGATCAACAAACCAATATTTGGCTATACCAAAATTAAAAATCGTTCCTAGTATTGAATATTAATTGGTAGTTAATTTATGTATAATTAATTTAAATGCAGGTAAATCTGGATAAATAAAAATAATAAATTATTTAAATATTTAATCATTATTTTGACGTTAATCATTTTAGATTATAACCAGATTAAATTCGATAATAAATATCAAATAAAAATTTAATAAATATATAACTGAATCTATTAAAAAAAAATATTTGTAATAATTAAAATAAATATTAATACTTAATGATATCAAAATATATAACATTTAACGTACTCTAAATATGTAACGCTCAATAACAGAATTCACTCAATGCTCAATCAGTAATTTTTCTTCACAACAAGCAACTTAATTCAGAAATAAATAAAGTAAACATAAGGAAATCTGAAAGCAGCTATAGAACAAAATTAATCTTACCTTTTGTTCTCGTAGCTGAGCTTCCAGTACATCAACCGTATGCCCCACTGCACGCATTCTTTCCAATCTATTCTCCATTCGTGACACCCACATTTCGACCTCGCTACGCTTTACGTCGAATCGTTGACTGTCACTCAACATTGCATCTAGTTGACTTTTGCGTTGCAGCACCTTCGAGTTGGTTTCGTCCCAATGCTCGCGTAGTTTTGTCACTATAATATTGAAAATTAGACAAAGAAAGAAGCTTAATTAAAACGTAAATTCATCAGATATTTTCTGAAAGAATAAAATTATTTAAATTAAAATTAAGGAAAATAAATTATTCTTATTTATTACTTTTTTATGTTTACTTCAAATTCGTACAAATACATGAAACATAAAATTAAATACTACTTTTATTTACTGTGTATTTAAAATTAAAAATATTAATATATTTCTTATAATTATAAATATATATCAGTTCTCTACTAATAATTCATTTATTATATTTATTAGATTTTTCTTAATTTTTTCTATAAGAATACATCACTTTTTGAAACATTTCAATGATTCTGAAAATATAAACAATACAATAGTTTGTTCTGATATAAAGTATTATAAAGAAAATATTTCATTATGAAAATTATGAATATTTAATTTTATTACTACTATGTGTTCGGGAATTAACCCGATGTAAATTCCAAGATGTAAAGGGTGAGAAGCAGATAGTGGAAGGGGAACAATAGCAGCAGCTATCAGAAAAAAGTCTACGAAACTTGTATGTAATTGTGATAGCGTTTATTGAACATAATATGCAGAATATAATATTGAATTCTAGTTGTATTAAATTAACTAGAAAGTTATTATGCTATCTTGATACTAAGTTGTAAATTAAATGTCTGTATACTTAAAAGGGTAATTATAGTCTAATGAATTTAGTAAATGAATTAATTGCTTTCCTGTAATTTTAGCGAAGTCTTTCCTGCGACGGTCAGTTGTAGTTGAGCGCCGCGCTTCTGTCTGCTTGAATTCACGTGCTTTTACGCTCGATGAGCCTGTTTGTTCGTCACTTATAAAGATACAGTGAATCGGATTTATAGAACAATTATGTCGATTGTATAGTAGGTATCATTGTTCGTGGCGCTACAAAAGATGTAACCTGTGCGTAACAATATCGAGATATGTGCATCTCGTGAACCCGGTGACTGAATTAAGTTGCTTGCTGTTATAGGGTTACAAAAAGTAGATGCTATGGCGATTAGTTGTAAGTTCAACGCCACGTCGTGCGCTAATGTTCGTTACACAGGTAAATTCAGTGAAATGTATTAGTATTTGAGTTACTTCTTCAGGTGTGATTACTACTGCGAGTTAACTGACTTCAGAGGCATAAAGAAGTACCGATAGTGAAGTAACCGTAGAAAGAAAGTAACTGCCGGAGGTGAAAAGATGGAACAAGGAGAATAACCAGCCTTCCCTGTTTGTGTAATCTGTATTTGCTGGTATTACTCCGCCTCCTGGTGGAGTGCTCTTCGAGTAATTTTTTTTGGGAATAGAAAAAATGCAGTTCCGTATCGTTCCGTGATTGGTGCACTGAATTGATTTTGGCTGAACCCTGGGCAGGGCCTTGTGATATAATGAATGATTGTCTTACTGCTAAATGCTGCACTGATAATCATTGCTGTATAATAGACAAAGTATAAAACTTGCTTGTTTTCCGTGAGATTGGCAAAAAGTAAACCATGGAACATAGTCCGCGTTTTCGGTAATTTTACAATTTTTATAGCGATGCTGATTTTATTTCGTTTTGTAATAAGACACTCGGCAAAAAATAGGAATACTCGAAACTCTAATCCTAATAAAAATTAAACAATAAGGATAGAATCGTTACCGTAAGATGCCGACTTGGGGTTTAGTGTACAAGACGAAGGCTCTTGATGAACATCTGGCAATCATAAACATACTGAAATTTCTATCCGGTTTTCCAAACAATAAAGTATTATTGCGAGAGCTCGTAGATCCTACGGAATCTCGAACAGTATGAAATTTTTCTTATGTTAAGTTCAAGTTCAAAAAAATTAAAAAAAATTAATTTTCATGTGATTGTATATTACAGAAACTATAAGTAAGGATTTAAATATTTATATATTTTTTATAATAAAAAAGATCTAAATATTATTCTAATATAATTTAAAATAAATATAGTAATTGAAGGAAGAATATTACTATGTAATTTTATTATTGAATCTTATTTTTAATTTATGTTACTTTAATCTTTTAAAATCGATCTCGTAATTGAACGAAATAATTTATTATTTTATTAAAAATAAATTAATTCCAAATAATACTTAATTTTATATTGAAATATTGTTAAATAAATTAATAAAGTATTTAATTTAAAATTATTTAAATACAAAATTATTTAAGAAATGTATATATATATATATATATCTATATATATATATATATATATATATATATATTACCGAAGAGAATTTACTAATATATTTTAATTATAACAAAGTTTTAGGGAAAAAATCGACGAATTTATATTATTCCATTCGTTTTTAAAAATTTAGCAAATATATGATATAAAAAACATTTGAAGTTTTTATATATTTATTTCATTAGAGAATTTTTTGGTCAGTTACCTGAGTTTGAAAAATCTGCTAGTATTTAGCAAAACTTTTTTACTCTTTTCTTCCTTTAGCTCCTTTCAATTTATTTTAAATATATACCACCGCGAAAAAAATTACTAATATTTTTTAATAACATATATTATATACTGTATATGTATTGAAAAAGAAAAACAATTAGTAATAGTTTGAATTATTAATAGATTATGAATATTAATAAAAAGAATCACCAGCAACAACGCTAGTAAATTTATTCATAATCTATTGATATTTAATAATAAGAATAATTAATAATTCTATCAGATATATGAATTGAAAGCTGTTTATTATCTATGATTAAATTAAAAATTTTGATTAATAAATAACCACTTTTCGGGAATTAAGACCGAGAAAATACTCTCCCATGTTTACACTATACAAAATATGCATCTATGTTGCGATAGACAACTCGTACTATATTTCACAACTGCGCGTTAATTCCTGGAAGGACTTGTCCGTTGCTTTTATGACACGCGCCTTGCAGTGCACATGATGGTCATACTCACCATCGACGACCTTTCGAGTACAATGCAAGGATAACTCGACTGTTTCAAATCACTTATCAACGCGAAAAAATATATACATGAAATATTATACTCTAAAATTCATTGCTCTTTGGGGACATCTGGCAATCATAAATATAAAAAACATTCAAAGCAAAAAGTAAAGAAACAATATTATTTAGGAATCCTCTTTTTTCTATTCGGTTCTCGAACAACCACATTTATATTACTTACTCGAAAAATAGTTGATACAAGTAATTTATGGTTCAAATTATTATCTATCATTAAATCAAATACAATTCTTCTAGTGATGAAGTTAATTTATGGAAATTTAGCAATTACTAATTTACAGCTACTTTATGAAAACATTTTTATTCAGGAGTACATTACTACTTACTTTACCGCTTGGTATAATAAGGTTTTACTACTAAGGTTAATATTAAACTAATAGTTATTACTAATGGTATGTATACAAACTATAGCTACCTCTTGTGATTTGATCAAGATTCGAAGAAATTAAAAGAATCCACTATAAATAAGGCATAACAAACTAATTATAAATAAAATCAGTTTAATCGAAACGTTTTAAAAATTTTATATGCATTATTCTAAAAAATTAATATATTAATATTATATTGTGTCCCATCTTTAGGTACATAACTATAGTTCATAATATAATTATTTAAAAATATTTTGCATGTAAATGTTAATTGAAGATCTTATCTTCTTTTTACCTAAATTTACTAGTGTATATAATGACACATCTTTTAAATTTTAAACTTTTTCATTTTCGATTTTTTTATAAGTATATTTTGGTAACCATACAAACCTTCAATGCCTTATTTTTCAAGATGTCAACTTTAACATTTTGTAAAACTATGTATTACATGTATTTTATATAAAAATATTTTTTGTTAATTTAACTAATTTAAAATACATAGATTTATTTACTTTCGTAAATTTCTTAAAATATTTCGCAATGAAGCTACAATGAGATATTGTTTATATAACATAATTTATTTCAGCGTATATTTTGTATAATAATAAAAATTATATTTTTCTCTTCTCTCTCTCCCCCTCTCATGTAGAAATAAATGTCTTTATTTATATCAACAGTATGAAAAAGTATACAGAAAATTAATCTATTAATTAGAAAATATAAAAAAAGATTTATTCACTCTACCATGCTAGTAAAAAAACTGAAGAATGATGCGTAAGTACGTACATGAAGAAATAACTATAGTTTTTTCATAGTAAATCAACATTTGCATATAAACTAAAATGAATTTTGTGATTTAAACAGATGACTACCTTTCACTTATTATATATTGTCAGGAATAATTTATAATTACTGTTGTTGTGTGACTGTATGCACTCCCTGATGTTAAGGAGTGGGGATATAATAGGAGCGATATTGGCGATAGGATTATTGACTTTAAACACGTGCGTGTGCTTTTTCTAATTATTTATTTATAATTACTTTCTCGACTGGCAATGTGTCTGAGGATGATTTGTGTGTGTATGTGTGTTAATAATAAATGGCTGTGACGCTTAACGGAGATTCAATTGCATTCGAAAATCCGCCGCGCCGCCTAGCCCCGTTTACACTGAGTTGAATGTGACAAACCTCTTTGCGGTGTAAGGTTCAAGTGTGAGTTGACCTTGCGTTCTCTTACGACATGCTTGACTGCTGTAGTCGTGAATTAGACGCAGACGCGCGTGGGAGGGTTGCTTCCCTC